>VZRR01002472.1:0-40719 GCA_013398015.1 Oreocharis arfaki | reverse complement strand
TCCGCGCCGCGGTGCCGCTGCCGCCGCCGCCCGGTTACCCGGCACCGCTGGCGCTGCGGCGCTGCCCGAGCGGGCGGAGGCGCCGCCGTGCGCGGAGCCATCCCGGGGCGCTCTCGAGGGGGGCTCAGTCGGTGCTCGGGGGGTGCGGGGCTCTGCCACAGGGCGCGGGAACCTCGCGGCTCCCCCCGCCCCAGTCCTCCCGCCCCGTCCCACCGCCCCTGGCCGGCACACACACACCGCTCTCCCCGCGGCTCTCTCTTGGGGCCGTCGTGGTCCCGCGTCCCGGGATGCGGCTGCGCCCCCCTCTCCTCCGTCTCCCCCACCCCGTCCGTGGCGAACATCGCTGTGTGCGGGAGAAAAATGTAGGACAGGATGGACCTTCCCCGCCGGAAGGTTCCCGTTGGGGAGATGGCAGAGCAGCGGCGGAGAAGCCGGCGGAGCCTCGCAGCCATGTTGGTGTCGGAGCATCAGTCCTCGCGGCTCCGGGAGCGGGTGTTGGAGCACACAGCCCTCCCGGCTCCAAGAGCCCAGCTGCGGCCGGCAGCGGGTGTGGGAACAGGCATGTCTGGGCCAGGTGTACTGGGGAAGCCTCTTCCCGGGCTGGTCCTTCCCAGCATATACTGGGGAACACTGGCTCTGCGGTTCCTTTGCATCCTGGGGCAGCAGCTCTTCTCTTCCTGCACTTTCGCCTCCTCCTTCCCAGGCTGTTGCATGTCCGGGGCACTCATTACGTTGTCTGTATGGAGCAGAGGGATGTGTTGGTCCCAGCTGTGGTCATGAACCCGGCCTCACCAGTCCTGGAGACGAGGGCTGCGACAGCAGGTGCTCCCAGCCAAGCCCAGCCCTGTGTGGCCTTTGGCTGACTGCCACGGAACTGGACAGGCTGGGAGTCCCTGCCCTTGGCCATCGTGTTGTCGCGCACGATCCTCCCCACCCACACTTCCATTTCGCATGCTCCTGTGTGGCACGTGGTGTCAGCTTGTTCCTTCTGAGCATCCTCGGATGAGCGCTGCATGTGCAGGGCTGCTCAGGCCAGCACAGCCAGACGGAACACTGGCGAGGCGAAATGAATCCATCTTGGAATTGAAGCCTAATTGGTTCCAGCTGTGCATCTGCAGATGGGGAGGCCTGGGCTGGCTCTGGCAGCACTGATCCTGGCCATGGCTGTGTCCAGGAGCACGGGGCAGTACTGCCCAGATGGGCTGCATGTGCTGGAACCGGTCTGTCCTGGTGTGGCGGGACTGCATCCCAGCTGCCTGGACCGGGGGCGTGTGCTGCGTGTGCTGCACCCTGGTCCTGTGTACAGGCCACACCTTGGAGCAAGCCCGTGGACTCTGTGGTATTGCTACAGTCGGTCTTGGCAGGTAGAGGTGTGCCAGGCCTGGCAATTCCACTGCTGACCTGGGAGTCAGATTTGATTTTGCACAAGCAGCCGTACCAGAGACTGCGTGTTCTCAGTGCCCAACACCTTCCCAATCCACGTTGCTAAATATATACTGTCCTCAAGGGATTATGCATTTGTTTAAATGCATAATAAATGTGTTTAAATGCGTAAGACTGGATCATAATGCACACCAGAGCTCGCCAGTTTGGCCTCCAGTTACAAGCCTCTCTAAGATACATCTCCTGGCATATTACCTCATCTTTCTGCTTTCAGAAAGAGCAGTTCCTGGTTTTATCATGGCAGGGCAGTCAGTGGAAGCAAATCCTGGATATCTCAGGTGCCCAGCGCAAGTTAAGCTGAACTAGTTCACCTCTTCACCAAATATTTCCAGCTGCAGGAGGGGGCTTGAGATTGTCCCATTCCACCAAACACATGCAGATGTGGGAGTGGGCTCCGGATTGTCCTGTCCCGGGGAGTGCCGGTGGGCCGAGCGCTCATGTAATCCTTACCACCAAGAAAAGTTGTGCTTGACTGCAGCACTGCTAAGGATGGTGTCTCAGGGGCTTGGTTTGAATTTTTCATCCAGCTCTGTTGTCTGGAGAGGCTCTTGTTGGCCGTTGCAGGTGTGAGTGGGGCTGGGGGGAGGAGGATGAGAGGTGGCTGCCCAGCCCAGGATGTGGACTGGCTGGGAATGTCGGGAGCCCAATAAGAGATGTGGCTGAGCAGCATGGCAAGAAAAGAACAGATCTTCCCCAATTTTTTGATAAAGATTGGAAGGTGGGTGCATCAGGAGGGATGGCCTTGGCATACAGGGTGCCTGTCTTGGGAAGGTGGAGCATCCCGAGGTGCCTGGAGGGCTCATCCCTCTGCTGGGGCACGTGGAGATAGTTCAGAGGCTGGAGAGCTAATGGCTTTCCATTGCTGATCGATACCGCCTGTGCTTTCAGATGTGGTAACGGGCTTGGTTTTATAGAGCAATCTTTGCATACTCCCTGCACAAGCAGCTGGGCCGGAGCGCCGCTCTAATGGCCTCGCTATTAGCGGGCTCAGAACCTGAGCCAGACTGCAAAGGCCGTGTAAGTGCTGCTCAAGTGTTTTGGGCTGGGCGTATTCCGTGCATTAGGGAAGATTTGTACTCCTTGGACCAGACATCACTGAGTGTTATCTATTTATACACATCTAAATATATCCTCTGCAGTCTTCAGACTTTTCTAGCTAGTAGTAAAATTACTTTTCAATATCATGCTACTAAAACATGCTTGCTGACACTATCCGATGAGGTTTGTGCTAGGAGAGGCTTATGTGTGTGTGTTTGTTTTAAATAAAAACTGCTCTTGAGGTAGTTACTTAAAATGCTTTGGAAACAAAAGCTTGTTATCTGTGTGGCTGAGTAGCAGAGAAAAATGTGGTTGAACAGAAGCAGCACCGGAGACATGTTCAGGCCTGGAAAACCAAATCCAAACCTTATCCAAAGTATAAGGTTTTGTTGCTGAAGAGTGAACCATTTTTTCTAGAAATATATATCAAATAATCATGCACTTTGCAGCAAAATAGAAACATTTGCTTCAAATTAGTCAGATATACCTCCTGGTACTCTGGAGTTTGAGATGTCATTTCAAAAACAAAATTCCAAATCTTGAAGAAGAAGTAACTTAGGTTATGGAATTCCTCTGCAGTGCCCAGATCCAGGCTGTTGAGGGTGTTCCCACACAGCCCTGCTGCAAGGGTGGTCTGTGTCCCTGTGTGCATTTCTCTGGAGCTGGTATTAGTCTTAGGGGGGCTCCCGAGGAGGGGTGGAGACCTCAGCTACATCCCCAAGTAGCCCACGGGCTTGCTCGCAGGGTGGTGGTGACAGCGATGGCTGGCTGAGTGCCTGCAGCCTGACATGGAATAGTGATGGGCATAATTTTGTTTTCTGTGGCAGCTCTTGCTGTTGGTTCTTGGAGAAGTAAGAGGCTGCAGAGGAAGGGAAAGGGGTTGGTATTCATGGGGGAACAGGTGGGGTGGGGAGAGGAGAAGACAGGGCTCTTGGAGGAGGCCCTGGCCCAGAGCTCCTCAAGCCCAAGACAGGTGCTGATCCCCTGGGCCACCCCAGGTCCCTTGTCCGGGGCTCTGGGCTCCACAAGCCAGAGGTCCATAGTGTGGTGAAATGGTGTGGTGCCGTGTCCTGCCCGTGACTGTGGGTACAGGTTTACCTGGCATCTGCTTTAACTGCCTAATGGACCCATTATTTAGGTGTGTGAGCATGAGTGTGGTGTCCGAGGAGCTCCCTGCCCATGTGCCCCATCCCGCCTGGCTCGCCGGCCACTGAGGTGCAGGCTGGGCACCCCGTGCCTGCTGCCTGAGCTGGGCATCAGCTTTTGTGTTTCCATGGAATAAATGGCTCTGCCAGTCAAACTTGTTTCGAGTAGGCTGGATAATGTAGAAATGGTTTGTAGTAGTGTAGTGGTTTGTCAAATGGCTAACTGAGGCGGTAATGGGAGCCTTGGTGGGTGCCTCTAATTGTGTAGCACGTGGCCAGTGGGACCTCAGAGTACTTAAGCCAGTTCCTGATGCTGCAGAGCTCATGTCCAAATGCTGTGCTTTTGAGTTTGCTCTTGTAGATGAAGCTTCTTCCCAGGAAGTGTCTCATGGCAAAACATTTCCATGAAAACATATGATTAGGTAGCTTTGCTTTAAAGTGGAATATCTTTATTCCCTTGAAGTTTTTATTTAGGGTTCTCTGTCAAGATCATGTTGGAATTCTTTTGGATTGGAGACAGATAAAACTCTTCAGTTTTCGTTGCCTCAGCATTGTTTCTTTGCCAGACAGCTGATATTCCCTGCGTATTTATTTCCAATTATTTATACTTCCTGGTCTCTGTAGTTGGCCATGGGGGATAGAGAAGCAGGAGCCCACCACAGTGAGCTGTGACAGCTCTGTGACTCCTGCAGCAGGACTCACCAGCTGTAGGACAGCAGGTGTGCAAGGAAAACATACAAAGAGGAAAAGGCGCAGTGGAGAAAGTCACACTGAGAGGAATCCCCAGGATGTGTTCTTAGTCCCCTGGTGCTGCTGGTCCTGGGATTGGGATGGGTTTGCTTTAACACCACTGAGGAGTCATGCAGAGACATTCCACTGCACGAGTGAGGTGCTAGTTCTCCGTGCTTAAGCCAGAGTTAGGGGTTTGCCTGGGATGTGAAGTCTCTGCCCCGGCAGAGGAAGGCAGGTGCTGTCGGCAGCGCTGCTGGGGCTCTGGGAGCTGCGTCGTTCTTGTTTTCTCCAACGTACTTTTGAAACCCTTGATGTAAAGCTCCCTGATAGGGCTCGTGGGAGCGGGTCTGAGTAAGGCGAGCAGGATTTGTCGCCTTGTCAGCTCTGAGTCAGTGGTGCTGCCGGGTACGTGGTGTTTCACAGGGAGCCTTCTGCTGCCGGCTGTGATTCCATGCGGAGCTGGTGTTGCTGCGCTGTTCGTGCTGTGGGCAGGTTTGGTGTAGCTGTGGGCAGGTTTGGTGTCACTGTGCTGTGGGCAGGTTTGCTGTGCTCATGGCTCCTCCTGACACGTCAGCCTTGTGTCTCATCTCCACCGGCGCCCAGCTGCAGTGACGCTGCTCTTGGGGACCAGGCTCCAAACTGCAGTTTGCAGAAGTGGCTGCTGTTCTCCTGCTTCTGAGCCTCAGCTTTGGCCGTGGCTGCCTTTGGGGACAGTCTGCTATGTCACAGGCATGCAGGGAGGGCTCTGCACACCAGTAGTACCCTGGTCAGGAGAGCATCATGGCCCTGAATGCCACGACTGAGCATGGGCAGGCTGACATAGACAACTGAGCATCTTTCAGCTATGGTGTAAAGAACCAGGGTAGCAGTACAAGCCCCAGTCTAGGCTCCAGTGATGTCTGCCAGTGCCCAGCAGCAGGGTGTCCCAGCAGGCACTGTGCAAGGGTCCTTGGCATGGCCTGTGGTGGGTTGGAGATGTGCTGCGAGTGCCTCCAGGTGATGTCCTCATAATGTCATTTGTGGGTCTGGTGACATTCAGGCACCATGTGCTGTGCTGAGGACCAGGGCTGGGGGTGAACATGGAGGCAACCAGCCACCCTGGTGATATGTGGCCTCAGAGGCTCAGCCAGCAGAGCACCTGCATGGAGACTCCTTTGTGGGCTGGTCATCACTTGCTGCCCTGGCGTGTTGGGCCCCTGCAAACAGATGTGTCCTTGTCCCCAAGCACATGGCAAGGATTGCATTTAGTGACTGGAGGGTGCAGCCTCCTTTCGAGTACTCGATGTTCCTTGCACAGAGCCCCCCGCTCATCTGCAGCTGGATCCAGCAGATGTCCCACATACACCTCCCCTCTCTGCATTCCCACACTGGCGAGAAGCAAGGATGCCTCCATCGGGGTCTAGTGTTCTGATGTGGTTGAAATGAGAGGTTGCCTCCTCAGGGGCTGGCATTCCTGTTCTGTTCATTATTGCCCACTCCTGCCCTGAGTTGGACACGCCTAACCTGTGTTATTTAAGAAGCATTCTGCAAACACACAACTTCTGTGGATTGAAGCAATCCCCTGTCCTTCCCTGATCTATAAGGAAAACATGATAAACACTGTGGAAAAAGACACGATAGGTCAAGATGAAGGGTTGCTGCTGCTGCTAGTGCCAGATGAGGATTGTGTTAATTTCTAGGGGGACAGATTAGGACAGTAGTTTATAAATGGGCGTTCCTGGGTAGCATTGTGCTGTGTATCCAGATAGGTAGCAGCTGAACTGCTCAGGTGAATGCCCTGTGATTGCAGCGCCGCTTGGCCGCGTGCCCGCAGCAGCTCCATTCGGCACCACGGCCCCTCCGTGCTCGCACCGGCTCTGCCGGGGCCTCCTGCGGTGTCGCCAGCAGGCACAAAGGGCTGAGCTGAATAAGCTTTATTTCTTCTAAGAAGCATTAAAGAAGCCAATCAATGTACAGAGCGTGTGACTGCACTTAAATTCCATCTGGAAAGTTACAATAACAATAAATAAAGAACAATAATGAGGAGCGAAATTGTGTGGCCAGCAGGATGCGAGACTTGGAATGCTGGGGAGAGGCTGGACTTGCTCCTTGCCATCTAGAATTTGAGTGTAGGTGAAATCAGATATCCAGATGGTTCACCAATGGTCAAGAATGCTTCCCTGGTTTGTACTGGGGATGTGAAGAGAGGTGAAGGCTAAAGGGAGTGAAGGACAATAGTATTAGAGTTACCACACACAGATCAGAGGAATCACTTCTACCCCAAGGGCACAGCCTGGTATTCCTGTGGTGCCAGGCACAGAAAATCTAACCCGAGCATCTGGGGAGCAGCACACATGTCTCTGGCAATCTGAGTGTCCCTATGCAGCAGAGATGGCAGAGAGCATGCGGGGTCCCAGCCTCACTCCCATGCCCCCATGCTCTGTTCCCTCCGTGCCATTGGTGTGGCCAGCAGTGCTGTGTGCTCTGTGCCCTCCAGCATGGCCAGCATGTGTCCGTGCCCCGTTTGTCCTTGCCCTCAGCGTGGCCAGCAGTGCAAGCTGGAGCAACAGTGTTGGTGGTTCAGATGCTAAAGTGGATTTTGTACAGCAGAGTCTCGATCCTGAGCTGACATGTGTGTGCATGAGGTGGCATGGAGCAGGACACCTGCCTCCTGCAGAGCATGGTTTCCCTCTGCCAAGGCTTTTGAAGTGTGCTGGGTTTTATCAATATGGTCTTGGTTTACATCTACAGTAGCAAGTTGTGTAGGGCAGCAGAAGGGGATTTCTAGGGTGAGATGATAGATGAGAAGGACCCATGTCCTCTCCATGTGTGTCTGGGGAGTCAGGTTGGCTTTCTCTCCGTGTTGGCAAGGCCTGATAAATCAAGTGTGCACTAGGGGCTGGAGGTGCTGGGGGGTTGCAGTGCTCACCTGCCCACGATGTTGTGCCTGGAAGGGGCCCTAGGTGCCCTCTGGGGCAGTGTGGGGGTCACCCCGCACCTTGCACACCGGGGTGGGCAGCAGCCTGGGAGGGACGGGGCTGCAGGGCTGGGGGGACTGGAAGGACAGGGGCTGACTGCCAGCTCCTGCTGGTGGTGGCGGCTCCACAGCCCTCAGGAGCAGTGCTGGGAGTACTGGTGCTGGGTGTGCTGGTGGTGTGGAGCAGAGCAGAATGCTGGCTCAGCTCCCTTTCCAGCTCAGCCCAGGGCCGACTGCTGGCACATGACACTCGTTATCTCTCCAGCTCAGAAACGCAGTGCTCAGGGCATCCTGATGGATTTGTGACACTTCCCATGGGACTCTGTGCTCATAAACCAATTAAAGGATTACATCCTTGTAATGTGGAGAGTATTCTTTGTTTATTAAGTAATGCAGGTATAATTCAATTAGTGACAGGCTGACCTGCTGATGTCAAATGTGGATGCCAGTCAGGTTGGTCTCAAGCTCTGCCCCCCACATTGGAGCAGCAGGAGCTGAGGGGCGCAGCTGCCCCTCCTGTAGCTCCCCGTGCCTGGCATGGAACCATGAGAGTTTTTTATGGCTTTTACTGATGCGTTCCTTTACAGAGTCACAGAATCCCAGAATCATTTGGGATGGAAAGGATCTTATGGCTCATTCCACTTCCTACCATGGGCAGGGACGCCTTCCACGAGACCAAGTTGCTCCAAGCCCTGTCCAACACGGCCTTGAACATTTCCAGGGTGGGGCAGCCACAGCTTCTCTGGGCAACCTGTGCCAGTGCCTCACCACTCTCATAGGGAAGAAGTTCTACCGTAGAAATGAGATGGTTTATTGTTATGAGATGGTTTCAGGGTGGGCTGAGTGTTTTCTGTTTGTCGTGGCTCAGAAAGCCCTGTGCCACCAAATAGCATCCAAAGCATGATCTGCCTGCGGGCACAGCCTGTGCCCCCCATGCCTCCATGTGGGTGGCTGTGGGTGGGTAGCTGCAGTCCCCTCCCTGTCCCCAGCTCAGGCTCTGCCATGTTCTGCTCCCTGTTCCTGTAGCACCGCGGTCTGGGCATGGCACCGCTGCTGGAGTGCCGTGATGTGGAGGGGGGTGAAGCATCTGCTCCCTTGGGTGAGGTCCTCAGTGCAGAGAGCCTTGTCCCCAGGGAAATCCCTCTGCTCTGGGCCATGTGACAGCCCAGGGAAGGCAGAAGGCTGCAGGTGTTTTTCCCTCTGGAAAGGGGAGTTCAGGGATGGTGCCTTGGCATCAGAGCAAAGCACTGGCTGGGCACCTGTCTGCCAGCAAAGAGGGGAAGAAGCAGAAATGTAAAATACTCTGTACATCAGTAAGGTTTTGCAGGAGTGACTCCGGAGTAGAACAGAACTGATTCAGCAGATCTGGAGAATAATGTAAAAGTTCAGATCTCAGTAAGGGGTGGTTTGCTCTTAGGTGAAAGACAGTGCAACTTGGACAGCACACCACCAGTGCGTGGCTGGGACCAAGTGCATGCAAAAGGTGTTTCCAGACTGCCAGAACTTTCCAGAAAGACCAGTATGTTTCAGTGTCCTGAATAATAAATGCTGTTCAGAAGCCCGCTCTGGTTTTCCATGCAATCTCATGACAGAATTGCGCTTAGTTTGCAGCACAGATCAAGCAAAATTTTATGTGTTGAATGCAAATATAATGTGGAAAAGGGGGATCTGCACATGTGTGGACTAATAGAAGCACAAAAGCAGCTCATGTAGCTTGGCAGTGCTGGAGGAACATGAGCACCTGACAGCAGAATTATCTCTGAGGACCACAGACTGACTTGTAAACCACGGAATAAATTGCTCTTATTTTGTAGTATTTACTTGCTCAGCTACACTTCACAGGATTTTGCTTGTCTGGCAATTCCTGTTTGTTAGGAGGAAGCCCTGGATTGCTGGGGGCTGGCAGCTAGTGAGGTCTGAGCTGGGCAGAGGGTACAGCCCTGGCAGTGAACTCTTTCCCTGCCCAAAAAGTAACAGGTAGAGGGGCCAGGAGGGTGATCTTGTCAGCAGGGCAGAGGCTGAGGATGCTGCAGAGGGTGAGCTATCCTGTCCCCTCTCCCACAGGGCAATGGAAGCCCCAGCCCTCAGCAGACCATTCCTGCCCTCACGGGTGGTGGCACAGGCAGCATGGGCTGCCCAAAGCACGGTGCCTGCTGCAGCAGCCTTGTCCTCCTGGGGCTGCCGTCTGCCGCTGCCTATCTGTGATACTCTGAAACCTCTCAGGTGCTGCTTCTGTCCACGAAGCTTGAGCAGCTACTACAAATCCTTCCAAAATGACAAGATCTGAATTGGTTTTCTTGGCAGATGAAAGTGAAAGCTCAGGATCTCCATGCTCAGTCACGCTCGTGCTGACAGTGATCCGCTCTCCTGACGTGTTTCCTGTTCCTGTCCTGGTGCGAGGCAGGGCCTGACTCTGTTCATCTGTGCCCTGCTGCTGCTCCCAGGTCATGGCATTCCAGCCCTTAGTGGGGTTTGTGCACTGACACAGTTGAGTCATATGGCTGTGGGATGCAATTTTGGTCCTTTGGAACGTCAGTTCATGTTGATGCACAAACGCTGTTTCCCCGTGAATTTAATTGCAGGCATGGCTCTTCTGGGCATGCAGGAACAGCAGCCACTGCCATGCTCCCTGTGCCGAAGACCAAGATAAGAGTATGAAGGAGTTCATGGCAATTGGAGGGGCTGGAGCTGGGAGGGTACCGATTACCAGTTAATGAAGGGGAAGGAGACAACAGAGGGAAGTCCATTCCCAGCACATGAAGACAGTAATGGAAACAGCAACCTGCCCACATCTCTGGTGACTTAAAGCTGATGCAAATCCTTGGAAATGTTGGCTTCCTCTCTGCATGGTTTGTGGTGA
Organism: Oreocharis arfaki; assembly: GCA_013398015.1. Lineage (NCBI taxonomy): Eukaryota > Metazoa > Chordata > Aves > Passeriformes > Paramythiidae > Oreocharis > Oreocharis arfaki. The sequence continues at coordinate 30,545 of VZRR01002472.1, read as the reverse complement.
CCTGTGCTCTTGGAGGGCAGGATCCCTGTGTTCCTGGAGCTGTGGCAGGGCAGGGCTGAGTGGCAGGTTCAGGATGATCTGGACGTGTGCTGATGGATGGTGCAGGCTCCCAGCAAATGGGGTGGAGGAGGCATTCATGGCCTTCCTCTCGTGCAGCGATGCTGGGCTGCCTGCAGAGCACGTGAGGCTGAGGCTGTGGGGAGGAGAAAGAGGGGTATGCTGAGAGTGCCGGGGTGGGCGCAGTGCTGTTGGGACAATCCACTCCTGTGTCCCTGTCCTGCCCGTGCTGGGCATGGAGTGAATCGTGTGGGAAGCTCCCGTTTGTTGGACCATGGTGTCTCACTGCTGCTGCAGAGGTGTCGATGCCTCTGTCGCACGCAGGGCCCATTTGTCACATTGTATCAGAGTATTCCCAAGTGTTATCACAGGGTACAGAGCTGATGGCTGGAGCCTTCTGCTATGGGTGTGGGCCAGGTTGCTGTTCGTCAGCCTTGGTTATGGGGGCACCAGGCTTCCAAACAGGGTCACTTTGCTTTGCAAAAAGTCTGTTTCAATATAATTCCAGCTGTGCCCTGGTGAGTGCATGTATGGAGTGCGCATGTGTGGAAAGGAAATTGCATGTAAAGGTGGCTCTTACACTGCGAGGATGCAGTGAGGACACTTGGATCTCGCTTGGATGATGCGAAGGAAAGGCTGCCTGGGAGCGAGGAGATCCTGCTGCAGGAGATCCTTCTCTAGAAGACCCCGCTCTGGGAGGTCTGGGGATACATTTGTTTTCTTCTGTGTCAGTTTAACTGACAGCATATAGCAAAGTAGCACATTCCCTAATTCACATGGGTGAAGCAGAGTGAAGCATTGCTGTATCCCTTTCCAGTGGTCTGAGCTGTCCTATGCTGTGGCTGTACAGAACTGCTGGATAGGAACCCACTGTCCCCATGTCATCCCTCGGTGCCAGCGCCAGCAGAGGAGCCGTTCCTGTGCCTGGTACTGTCCCAGTCCTCTCTGGAGCAGGGAGTCGAAGGTGTTGGCTTCCTTCCTCTCCCTCAGTTCAGAGCAGGGTTTCATGTTGTAGGGACATCTCTCCTGAGATGCGGGTCTGCATTTCCCTGGGTATCGTTCCTGGCAGCTCTCCTGCACTGTCTCTGACACAACCTGTTGGTGGCTGTGTTCCTCCCAGCAGCTCCTGTGGTCCTGGTGGGGTTTTGGCAACCATGGACCTGCTGGGGATGCCTCCAGGTGCTTCCTCTGGTCACAGTCATTCTGAGAGTGGCAGTGTCATGCCAGGATGCTTTACTTTTGGCAAATTTACTCTTGCCCCAAGCAACCTGGTCTAGTGGAAGGTGTCTCTGCCCATGTCAGGGAGTGGAGCTGGATGGTCTTCAAGGCCCTTCTCAACTCAAACCATTCTGGGATTCTGTGGTCTTTCAAAAGATCCACAAGTCGTGCTCATTGGAGGTGTGTAAGGTCACTGTGCCCACAGAATCAGTGATGCTGGAGCTGCTGACTGATGCATGGACTCGAAAACGAGTCAGTCTTGTGAGCAGGATTGGAAATGCTGCCCAGGGCATCATTCTGCTCTGCTCTGTCCCCTTGCTGGGACACTGAACTAATTTAGTTTTCTCCAGCTCCCCCACCTCATTCTTAATTGCGAAAGTGAACAAACGGACCAGACAGCAAAAGAGGTAGGCAAGGGAGAACTTAGATAACAAAGCTGAAAATTAAAGAAAAAAGAGTGTGGATTCTGTAAAGTAAGGGTTTTTTTTCCAGTGAAAAGCTTTCTTATTAAAAGAAATTCAATTGGCATCAGATCTTTGCAGCAGAAATTAAGTGCATGCAAAAGAATTTGTGTATCTCAAGAACCTCCAGTACAGTGGGAAGGGTGTGATGCCTTTGCTTTTCTGTTGCTTTCTTTAATATAAGAAAACTTGACTTTAAAAAACAGTGGAAAAACTTTTAAAAAAACCCAACCAGCAACAACACAACTGTTAAAATGTTGGCAAATGGCTGTGGTACTTGGCCGGCACTGGGACCTGCTACAGTGTCCGCCCACACTGTACCAGGACCTGCCCCCTGTCCCCTCTGCTGCTCTGGAACCTGTCACCTGTCCCCATCGCTGGGGCCACTGGATCCCTATTTTAGCTGGGCTCAAGCCTCTGGGTGCTTCCTGAGCTGTAACCAAGGAGCAGCTGCCTCTGTGTCAGGAAATAAGCAGAAAATTGTCAAGGTAAGCTTCTCTGCCGAAAAATTCCATTTTTTGGAATACAAAGTTCTCTTCTGAAAGTGTTTCACATGTGATGGCTTTTCCTTATATTTAGGCCAAGTTTTAGCATGGCTTGCCTAGGGTGGGAGGCTTTGTGAGTCCCTGGAGTGTGCGGTGCTGAGCCAGGCATCCTGAGCCTGCAGGTACGGCTGCGTGGTTCCCTTGTGCTATCAGTGCTGTGGACACTGCTGGTGGTGCTGACCCCCAGCAGCTTGGGGTGTTTGGGCTCCCCAGGAATAATTCTGAATAAAAAGATGGATTCTTGATCCATTCAGAGTGAAACAAAAGTTAAAAAACTCCCAGTGACATCACCCGCCATCACCTCTGTGTTTGTCTCTCTCTCATCTCTCATCTTGTTTAAATCGAAGGAGGGTGTGAGCAGCAGGAGTGGCTGTGGGAGATCTGGAGTGCCTGGGTGTGGTGTTTGGGTCTTGCTGCCTGTGCTTGTGGCACCTGGGACCCTGTTCTGCATTTTGAAGCTTGGAGCTCCCCCCTCTCCCTCCTGTTGAGTCCCTTCCTGCCAGACCTGCTGGGGTCAGTGGGTGGGATGTGACAGGGACACATCACACAGACATGTTCCTCTGCTGTGGAACCAGGAGATGAGGAGCAGTGATGCATTTTTAAAGAGGGCATTGTGTGGAGGGCAAAGTTTCTCTGTCTCTCTGCTTTGATTTCTGGGCATAATTTGAAGATAACTCAATTAGCTGCAGTAAAGTCATGCTGATTTACTTGAGGTAAGAGTTTGAGGTTCCTTGTTTTGTTTCTACAAGCATTTCCCTGCACAATGCTGCTCTGCCTCCTCTTGTGAGAGGGAAACTGCATAATATTCCTGATATTAATTAAGATAAGAGAGAATTATACCAAAATGTATTCAATGGGAAATAAATAAATTTAAAACATTCCTGAACTCCAGATCACAGTCCCTGGCCTGGCTGCTGATACAGCTCTGGCACCCTAAGCAGGGGCCTCTGTAGGGAGCAGGTGTGGGTGCCGAGTGGGGGGGTCAGGCTGCGGTGCCACTTGGGATCCACCTGGACTTCATTGCCTTTGAAAATCGTGTGGGTGGGGAGGGCTCACACAGGGAGGGGATGCAGCAGAGAGTGGCCGTGCTGTGGCCACCATGAGCTGAGGTGTGTGTCTGTGCTGGAGCTCCAGCGTCCCGCTGTGCTGGCCCAGAGGCTGCACCGCTCGGGAGCCGTGCACGGCCCCGCTCTGCCGCTGCTCCCCAGGGTGTCCCTGTGGGAGCCACTGGCTCTCCCGGTGCAGGTGCGCGTGGCCACGGCTGGCAGAGCCTGTGCTTGCCCGAGCGTGGCACCACGTGGGCTCCATCGCCTCCTGGCTGGGAGCTCTGAGTGCAAGGAGGTGCTGTGTGCTGGTGCTGTGTGCTGGTGCTGTGTGCTGGTGCCGCGTGCTCTGGAGCGGGGCTCCTGCCGCTGCCGTGCCGTGGTGGTGCCACGCAGGGAGCCCGCATGGCAAGGGGGGAAGGTGCTGACTCCGTGAGCTCCACTCCAGAACTGGAAGGGCTCGAGGAGGCAGTGTGCTGGAGCTGGCAGTGCCCGAGGATGAGCTCCACATGCTGAATTCCCTTTTGCTAAAGACTGGAGGGTTCTGTTGTTCTGAGCGGGCACTGCAGGTTGCTGTGTAATCCCAGCCAGTGCTGCTTACACCCGGTGGGACTCAGGAGCTGCCTCTTAAATTGGTTCAGAGTGCAGCGCTGCTCCTGTGAGCTGTGGTGAGGTGGTTTGGGTGTGTTGATGTGGGAAAAGATCGTCAGGATATCCCAAGATCTCTGCCTTCTCCAGGCCATGGTTGGAATGCAAGATGAAGACTCCTGCGGCACGGCTGCAGGCATGTAGCGCGATGGGCAGAGCCTGGCGTGGTCCTCAGCAGCTGCTGTGCAGCTCCTGCACAGCTGTCCCACAGCTGGACTGTGGTGTGAACGGAGTGGTTGCAGGTGTGCAGCTCTTGTGAGGCATTGCTGTGGCCTCGGGGCAGGATCAGCCTCAGCTGTACAGCTGGATTTGGGGTGTGGGTGGCCATCTGTTGGCATCCGTTTCTTGAGTTCTGCGAAAATCTTGCCATAGCAGCACGGCTGATCAAATTTTGAAGTAGCAATTAAAATCTGAATTTCTTTGCCAAAGCCTTAAGTATGTCTCTTATCTGAAATGCTCAATGTCTTTGCTGAGTTAAGAACATTAGGACCAAGAGACCCATTAAATTTTCTGGCACAGAAGATGGAGATAAATCCTACAAACTGATGGGATCATATGTGGCAGATCTGATGGTATCTGCTTCATGCACTGACATGTAGAGGAGGAAAATGACCTTTCAGAACAATTTCTCTGGGCTAGAAGACTTGAAAGTGGCTAAGGATGTCTTTTCTTTTTCCAGAAATCTGTATAAAGTAGTTTTGATCTTGTCCAGCTGAAGGGAAACCCATTTTATGTGCTTATTTTACTTTTCCTGTCCTACAAGATGTTTGATCCATCTTTTGGAAGCAGAGGAAAGGACACAGTGCCACTCTGTCAGTCCTTGCCTGAGCAGTTCACACCATCTCTGGTCATGATGTTCGCAAACTTTTCAGAACTGACATTCAGATGTAGGCGAGGTCACAAACAGTCGTGGTTCAGCTTCGCCTGGTGTCAGTGATGCTGTCCTCTACTAATCCATGGTCTGCAAGTTCAGGAGCTGTGGTTCATTAATGGGAATAGCTCCACTCAGCTCTGAGCTGTGTTTTTTAGCCAGAGCTTCCGTCTTAACAACCAGCAAACACCAGTGTTGGCCCTACCCGAGTAGCCCTAACAGCAGGGCTTGTTAATGTGAAGTGACAGGGGATGGAGAAGTGGCCAATTAACGGATGGAATAATGAGGCACTTGCTTGGTGGCAACTTGTTTAAAGCTGTGGGTCTGAAGCAACTGCCTGGGAGCCAGCGGCACTGGGCTGAGGTGCTGGAGCGGGGCTGGAGGGGCCGGAGTTTCTGCTGCAGCTGCCTGCCTCACCACTCTCTCATGACCCACATTTCTGCCAGACCCCTGAATCACAGAATCATCAGGGCTGGAAAAGCTTTCCAGGATCCTCAAGTCCGACCTGTGCCTGATCCCCACCTTGTCACCCAGCCCAGAGCACCAAGTGCCACGTTCAGTTGTTCCTTGGACACCTCCAGGAATGGGGACTCTACCACCTCCTCTGCACCAGCCTCCTGGGCTGCCCATTTCAGTGCCTGACAACCTTTCCCATGAAGAAATTCTTCTTGTGTCCAAGGGGTTTAATTCTTTGCTCCACTCCCCAAAAATGCTTCTGCACACTGAGGGTCACTTTCATGCCTAAATATCTGTCTTCTGAGATTGATGGAAGTTTTCTGATTAAAATGTTCACTATCCTTGGGTCAGGTACTAGGTGCAGGAGGAGGACTACATTTGAGATACAAACATAAGCCTGTTACAGGGCTGGGCCTCACAAGGCAAAGTGGGAAATACATTGGAGTGATACAGAAGTTTTCTGTGATTATTTCTGTTTGCCATTTGCAAAGGAGCAGCAAAATGCAAACTCATGGCAGCTGTTTTCTACTGCTATAGGAGCTAAGAAAAAGGTTAAAAAGTGACAGTTTAAGTAAGGCAGTTTAAAAGTGGCAGAGCTGGATAACTGGTACCCAGGAGTATTAAAATAATTGGCCAAGGAGCTCCCTGAAACAGTAATGGTTTATTTTTAACAAATCCTGAAATGCTGAGGATGAACCAGAGGCATAGGAAAAGGCTAATGAAAATTGATAGAAAAATTAAATATGATTTGGCCTGGGGGGAATTGTCCCATCAGCTCCTCCCGGGCTGGATCCCTCTCCCACTGGCTCTGCTCTTCTCCCACTCGCATCCCTCATTGTTTCCACCACAGGCAAGATCTTCATGGAGACCTGGACATAAAGAGCAGTGAGATCTTGTATTCTTCCTGCTCCTGCTGGGTGTGCTGGTGGGACGACACGGCCATGCCCAGCCCCTCTCCCACCCTGTCCTGGCACACTTGGTGGCTGGGCAGTGGTTTGGCTGATGCCGTCAGAGGCTGTGTGATGGATGCTGATCGTGGACACTGGTCCCATGGCAGTCCCACAGCCCACGACCTCTGGCACCTGCATCAACCTCTGGTGTCCCCTGCCTGGGAGGTGCCAGCTGGATGCCTGTGGGATGTGACCATGTGACGGTGCGGTGACGGGTGCTGACCCAGCAAATGACCAGTCCCAGTCCCTGAGCATGGGTACACCGGAGGCCAGGTTAATGTTCCCACGTCCTGATCTTGACTCACCAACCCTCATTCCAGAGCCAGGCTGTGCATTTCACAGGCTTCTGAGGTTCTCCTGTCTCCATCCCGCCCAACACAGTTTTCCTTACACGTTTCCTTGTGCACAGAGGCCTCATATAATCTCCAGAGCAGATCTCGAAGCCCTTCAGCATCATTACTCTGTTGCCTCTTGGCAGTCAGGCAGCAGATACGGAGAGAGCCGAGGTGAGCCAGCAGCACAGGCTTGCGTGTAATTTCCTGATTATATGACAGAGACCGGCCCAGTGACTTTCTGCTGTGTGTTATCTTGTGCTCTGCAAGTGTGCTTTTCACTCTTTGTGAGAGGGTCAACTCCCTGAGTCTGGAACCCAGCGGAGATGCAGTGAGTTACGCTGTGCCTCACCTGAGGGAGTGACGCCCTGGGTCCTGCCTGGGGCTGTTGGTCATCACAGCCCGTGAGCCAGAGCTGGTGCATGGTGCTGTGCTGAGGACCCCTGCAATTGAGCATCTTTGTGCCCAAACATCCCTGCATCCAAGCACCCCTGTGCTGGAGCATCCCTGTGCCTGAGCACATCCCTGTGTCTGCAGCTGAGCAGCCCTGTGCCTGAGCTTGTCCTGTCCTTGGCCAGAATCCCTGGGGCAGTGCCTGGGGTTCACTGCCACCTTCTTTTACTCCTGTCCTCCCCCGACTCCGCCGCTGATCCCAGTTTGCTGTCTGTCCTGCTGCCAGAGCTCTGTAACATTTCCTGCAGCTTATCATTACTTTCTTCTGTTCTTATTCCCTATATCAGGAAACCATAAATATGTATTTTAGAGCCGTCAGTTTTTTCGAGCGTGTGGAGTGCTGCCTCCTGAAAAATCCCAGCAGCAGATTTTGAGCCAAAGGGAAGATTGCAAAAATAGTTTCTCCCTTATGGCACATTGAAAGTTTCCCTTTTAGGCGAAATTGTCCAACCCTGACAGATGTATCTGAAGTTTTAAAAAATATGAGTCCCAGTATTTCACTTAAACTGTCATTCTTGGTAAAGGAAAATATTCCTTTTGGTATGCCCATTGATTTCCTTTGGATCTAAATACAGACTGAGGTCCATCGGGTTCCTGCTGCAGCGATGTGGTCAGTGAGCTCCGTGTACATGTGTTGAGCAGCTGTTCCAGCCTGGCTCTATGGTCAGACTCTGCTCTGAGTTTCCTTGGACACCGGAGGGACTGCCTAGAGCCCTGTCCCCTTGCTGGCCTTGGCCACCGGCCGCCTATGCTGGGGTCTGGAGCCCCTTCAGCACAGACACCGCAGAACATGCAGGGGGAGGGAGGGCGGGTTCTGCTCTGTGCTCACTCTGTGATGGGGACAGCATGACCCCCACTTCTTTCACAACCTTCAGCTGAGGGGTGGCAGCCACCGCTCCCTGCCTCCCCCTGTGTCTCCAGAGTCCCACTGGGCAGGGTGCTGGGATGGGATGTGTGCTGCTCCTCCTGCCTCAGCTGCATCGCCAGCACATGGGAACCAGGCTGGGGCCAGGGGCTGGCCTGGCACTGCCCCTGGCCCTGCACTGCCCCTCATTTTGGTGCTGTCGGTGCTGGACACAAGCTGTGTGCGGTGATGGAAGTGCTTGGAATTTGCTCTGGGTTGGGTGAGAGCCTCTGCCAGGGGCTCACCTGCTTGGGCAGTGTCACCTCACATCATCCCTCAGGGAGCTCCCTCCTGGGGGCACGTGGTGCTCTGGCTGTGGCACCGCGGTGTGGGACACTTGGGGCTGCAGCAGCAGCAGCAGCAGCTTTGGGGTGCCTGGTCCCAAGGCAGTGGGTCCTGCTGGGGCCCTTCTCTGGGGTGGTCTCAGCTTTGGCCTTGGTCTTCTTTAAGGTTTCACAGTGTGCCAGGGGCTGTGCTGGGGGCTGTGCCAGGGGCCATGCATGCTTGGGGCCTGCCAGGCAGGATTGCCTGGGTTTCCAGATGAGATAACACGGTGGATTAATTAGATAGTGAAGTGCTAATAGCAATTGAAAAGAGATGTGCTTGCTGTGTGCCCCAAGTTTGGATTTATTACTACTACTTTCTGTATGGCCTATTAATTTTTGATGACTTTAGATAAATTGCATTCAGCCTGAAATAAATTAAAATAAGTGCATATAAATCCTGTTCTATTCTTGGCTTCTGCAAAACAAATTTCCATTTCATCTCTTGTTGTCCTTCCTTTATTACATGTATCCTGCCGGCGCGTGTCACCCGTTATTGTGATGGAAATGTTTTATCTCCTTGAGATTCCCTGGGTTTGCCTTTGAAGTGTCAGGGCTGCTGTAGACATGGCACATCTTGGATCATCTCAGTAGCTAATTTGGCCACATCTGTTTGATTTACCAGTTAACAAGCCAGACCTAAATACTAAATAGGTGTTCTTCCACGAGAGTGATCTGCAGTTTGTACCCAGTACTCCTTGACATTAAATTAAACTTTAGAACTTAAAATCCAGCTTGTTTTATGACTCACATTCTCAAGTGATGTTCAGGCAAGTGTAGAGACAGCCCTAATAAATGCCTGGTTTTAGATTGTTTAATTTACTATATGTTTATGTAAGAGTACAGTGACTAAGAAAAGAATTGGCCTCAGTTAATGCTGTAACGATTGCAAGATATTATTACGCAGATAATAAATGTCCATCTGGAGTAAATCATTGTTAGTTTACTTTTCATTTAATTTGGTGGGCTGTGCAGAAGTGAGGCCATGGAAGAAATAAGTTATTTTTACAGTGCTTGATAAAACCTATGAACTGTTCAGACTGGGAGTTCTGCTTGTGGTTAATCCCCTGTTTTGCTCTGGTGTGTCATGCTGACAATCTCACCCTTCACAGTGCTGCTCCCTCTGCTTCTGATTTCCCCCAGTTAAACTGTGTGTGTTTGGGGGGCACATTGGGTTTGGCCACAGTGGCCTGGCCAGTACCTGGGTCCCCTTCACCCCCATCCCTCTTCCAGGGCCCGTTGGGGAGTCAGAGTGCTGGTGCATTAAAAATGGTGGCATTTATTGGCAAAGGAAACTTTAAGAATAATTTTATTCATAGACTCATAGAATCCCAGAATGGTTTTGTTGGGAAGGGACCCTTAAAGTTCATCTCGTTCTACCCCCCTGACATGGGCAAGGACACTTTCCACTAGACCAGGTCGCTCCAAGCCCCACCCAGTCTTGCCTTGAACATTTTCAGGGATGAGGCATCAATTACCACATTTTTCCATTATTACATATTTATCACAGCAATAAGTTAGAAATGGCCAATGCTGGGTACCCTATACTGCTTTAGGGTGGTGTCAGGGATGGAGAGTTCCAGGGGGCTTGGAGTGTGTGGGAGGTCATATATGCACCTGTGTGTCCTGGGGCCTGTCTGGTTACGATTTCTGGAGTCACTCTCCTGTGCCCTCCTTGCTCCCCTCCGCACCTTTGGACACGACACACAGCTGTGTGGTGTGGTCAACACCTGGAAGGGAGGGATGGCATCCCAAGGGACTTGAAGAGGCTGGAGAGGTGGGAGTGGGTGAAGCTCAGCACCATGCAGCCTCACAGTGGTGAGGCCTCGAGCACTGGTCACTGCTATGTGAGGGCGTAAGGGCACAACCAGGATGTGGCCAGGAAATGGTTTTGCTGTGCTAGACCCTGGAGTAGCTGCTGCCCTTCCCACCCCCACTGGTGATGCCTGACATGGGCAGCCCTGGCAGCTGGCACTCGCTGGGCACCAGTGGGCATTTGACAATAAGAGGAAAATCCCAGATTTCCTCACTGTATGACTCACCAGCATGTGGAGCACTGCTGTCGGAGTGCTTGGGCAGGAGGAGCTGCAGGGAGCATGTGCAGGTGAGAGCGAGCCTGTGCCAGGACAGGAGTGGGTGAGTGGCTGGCATGACCGGCATGACCGGCACAGCTGTGCACAGCTGGCACAGCTGGTGTCCTGCAGCAGTTAGCCAGCAGTTCAGGTATGCACCTGAGCTGGGGTGCGCTGTCTGCCCGTGCGAGGGCATGGCTGGTGCCCTGCAGCCCCCGTGCCCTGGGTGCCTCTGCCCGCACAGGCTGCGTGCCAGGGACTGCGTCAGGGTGGGGGTGGCCCTCAGGAGCCTCTTCCCCCACGCCAGTGCTCACCACATGTCGCTCTGAGCGGGCCTACGGCTAGAGGGTGTGGGGCAGGTCGAGCAGAGCCACCATGCCTACCTCCCCTTCCTGTGCCAGCTGGGAACGTATGGCTGTGGGACAGAGGGATAGAGGAGTGGCAGAGAAAATCCCTCCACGTTTGTGTTGTGTTTTGATGTTGCAAAACCAGTTTTTAAAACGCCACAATACCCCAATTCAATAAAAATGATTTGGTAAGTTAAAAGCTGGCTCATTTAAACAATTATTCACTTAGGCCTGCTCCTGTTTGGAAGTTGCGTGGCTGATGTGGATGTTGGTGTCAGTGTTTGGCATATCTGTGTAATATTTGGTACAGGAACTCCTCAGGAGCTGGAAATCTTTGTACAGAATCACAGAATGGTTTGGGTTGGAGGGACCTTAAAGGTCTTGGTGTTTTGACCTTAAAACACAGTGTATGTACCACCATACCTGCGGTGCTTTCGGTGACGTCTCCCTGTACGGAGCTCTGGCCCTGACTCCTGCACTGCACGGGGGCTGTGGGACGCAGGGGAGATGGGTGTGGGGGTGATGGGTTCAGGGGGATGGGGTTGGAAGCTGTCTCGGGCAGCACTGGCAGCCCTGGGCTGGGGTTTGGGAGGGGGCTGCAGCTGGGCTGGAAGCTCTTGAGTGCAGGCAGTGGGGACTGTGCTGCTTTCCCTGCGTTGCATACCGCTGCAGGGATGATTCCTGGAGGCAGGCACATTTCATAGAGGGGGCCAGGGAAGTGGAGCAACTTGTCCATCTGTCTGTGCCTGTGGTGTCCACAGAGCCTGGCTGGCCGGCACATGGACCAGCGGCCCTGGGTGCTGGTGGTCATCAGGGCACAAGGACAGTCATGTGAATGGTAATGGATGGTGGCCGCAGTGTGTGCTGCTTCTACATGGGTTAGAGGTGCCTTGGGAAGCTGGTGCTCACTGCTGCTGGACTGAGCGATGCATTGATGAGACTTTCTGCTCCAAGGAGCAGGAAGATACAGTGAAAAGAGCCCACATAGGCTCTTGGCTGTGCCTGCAAGGCCCCGGGTAGTTACACAGCTTAAACAGGGCTTGCTGGGTTTAAACCATCTCAACAGTGGGCAAGATGGGAGTGCTGTGTTGTCCCTCAGAAACAGGAGATGATTTGTCCATGTGTGTTTTTATCACAGGATATTTCTCAGGCGCCGCTCTGCTTTGTGCTTGGTTCGGTGCCCCTCTCCCCCATCCCCGGCGGAGCAGCGGGAGGTGCCCCCAGCTCGGCGTGCCGGGGGCTGTGGGATCATCCAGTGCAGGTTCCTCACGGCACAGCTATTAATACCTTACAGAGCTGCAGTCGTGTCTGCACTGCCGCGTTGACTCATCCCATGGATCACTCTGGGCTCTTGTCTGTGATACCAGAGCCTTGATGAGCTGCCTCCACCGCAGCACCGCGTCGTGTGGGAGCCGCCCTTGTGCTCGGACTCGCTCAGCCTTTAATGCGGGGCATGGCAGTGCGTGCGGTCCAGCCGGCGCGGCGGGGGCAGAGCAGCCGTGTGCGGAGCTCTCACGTGTGGCTGTGGGCCTGGGGCCGTGCCACCAGCAGGTGTGCAGGAAGAGGGCTGGAAGTGAGCAGGAGGCGCACTGGGAGCGTGCTGGAAGCGTGCTGCCACCTTGCCTGCCCCTGTCCCTGCATGGCCGGCAGCAGTGCTGGGAGCGCTGGTCCCCGTGTGCTCGGAGCAGCTTGCTGGGACACGTGTGTGAGGGAGACAGCGTGGGGCGTGGCAGGGAGCAGGATGAGAAGGGAAAGAAATGAAATCCCTGGAAATGCCATGTGTCTGCTGTACTGGCTGTGCTGACCCCAAGGTCACTGTCCCAGGGGAGCCTGCCACGAGCCAGCAGCAAGTGGTGCTGGAGGCGAGGGCCAGGGGCCGGGTGGTGAGCACTGAGCATTCCCCTGAGTGCGGTGATCCTGAGCCTGCCCGTGCCTCTTGGGAAGGCTCCAGCATTCTTGTGAAAATGCAGGACACAGGATGCTGTGTCAGCAGAAGTGAGGGGAGAATGCCTAGAACGTGCCTGTGTCCCTGCTTCGGCTGGAAGCACTCCAGCTGTGACATGTGCACTGCTGCAGGAACCCCATGGGTTTTTTACCTTTCCAAGCACTTGGCTTTGTTGAGTGTTGTCTGCTCCAGACAATGTGGAAGAATTCTAAAATAAAGTGCTTTAAAAAAAGGGATATTCTATTTTTCTCCTCAATTTCTGAACTTTATGGACATATTTTTAAGCTGTGTGTTGCAAGGGCAGGTGCTGAAGCACTTTGTTGTGTAGAAGACAGGGGAAACACAGTAAAAATCCAGAAATGGAGCTTTTGAGGAAGGAACATACATTATGTCAGCAGAGGCATCATCCCTATATGAGCTGGCAGCACTGCCCCTGGCCTTCACTTTGGGCTGGGGTCTCCCCTTGCTCCTGCTTCTAAGATTCCCAGAGGTCTGAGGGGTTCATGGCTGTTTGAAGCCCTTTAACAAGGACCAGGATACAGGATTTCCCAGTCTCATAGCTCCCCATGGGGATTCACCTGTCTAGTCCTACAGCAAGTGTCAAACATCATGGCCTCACGGTCCTGGCTGATGCTCCTGGATGGTGATCCTGGCCAGCTCAGCACTGGGTGGCTAGCACAGCTCCTAAAGCAAATCCCTGGATGAGTTTCTTTGATTTGAATGGGTTTTTTTCTCAGGTGCTTTGTTTCCAATTCAGCAAAATTCTCCGACCTGTTTACAAACCACTGACCTTTGTGAAACTGAAGCTCCTCCACTGCACCAGTCCCAGCAGCTGGAATGCCACAGGTCCCAGAATCTCCCTTTTACATGCCACATTCTGGCATGGCTACTGGGTGCCTGTGTTGCCTGGTGCCATGATTTCCCTTTCTCCATCCTCAGCAGATGAACATCATCAGCTTCCAGACTATTTTTTTCCCCACCATGAAACTGCATTTGCAAAGACTTTGAGAATCCTGACTTCTGGAAGGGTGGGAAGGGCAGTCAGTAGCTCTGTTATGACCTCAGCAATGACAGATGAAGTCTGAGCGAGGCCCTGAGTTGGCAGCTGGCTCCAGCAGCTCCTGGTGGGCACACTGGGCATCCCTGGCATGCTGACCATGTGTAACACCAACCATCCAAACAGGAATTGGATGTGGTGGAAGTTGTTTGCTAATTAATGGCTGTTAGGGATTCTGCTGCTCCCGTGTGTTGTGTGATCCAGAAATGTAAATGACCCTTTGGAGCACTGGGTACACTGGCAGATGCTGCACTTCATATCCCAAAGAGGAGGGACAAAACCCCCAGCATGCCGTATGTTGGGCACAAGGAGCCATCAAAGTATGTAGCATTTCAGTCCTGGGTTCCTTGGATCCATTCCAGACAGGAATTTCCAATTCATTAGCACTTCACCTGACCTCTGTCTGTTGCCAGAACAGGTGGGCAGTTATTCCCGCAGCCTACTGCTGACCGGGTGCCAGGATGTGGCTGCCGCTCGCCCTGGCAGTGCTGGCGTGGGGCTCAGAACAGCTGTGCCCCACAGGGGCTGGGGTTACTCTGGCTGTTCCCCAGCACCTGTCAGACCCTGCAGAGGTTTGTGGTGAGAGTCTGCCCACCACAAACCAGAGGGTCTGTGTGTGCCCCAGGATGCACCAGGGGCTGTTGGGGCGGTCACCCCCTTACAGGAGCAGGTGGCTCCTCTGGAACCAGTGGAAATCCTCTAGTGGGTACTGCAGAGCCACGTGTGGTGCTGGAGCTGGAGTGTGCCCCAGATGTCCCTACACCCTGCCTATGAGTGGGCTTGGTCCCAGGCAAGCTCAGGGTTTCCCCTCTGTGCAGGGCTGGCTGTTGTGCAGCTGCCAGGGCTGGGGCTGGCGGGTGCCTGGCATCCACGCTGGAGGAGAGCTGGTGCTGGGGTGGGGCAGTGGTCCGTGTTCCACGGCTGGGCTGGAGGTGGTATGAAGGCCAGAGGACCTGTGGGAAACACCTGGCAGGGCAAGGACCATGGGAGAGTCACCCACTGCGTGGGCACAGCCCACTTGAGAGTGGCCAGGGGAAGGTGGGCAGGGGGTGACAGCGCTGGGGGGTCTCTGCCTTCATGAGCCCGGACTCTGCCCAACCACTGTCAGACCTGCTCCATACCTGAGAAATGGGGTAGGAAATGAGTTCCTCTGCTCTAAGACAGGAGCAGCAGTCTGGAGACATGCCCCCGGTCAGTGCCCTCCAGCCGATGGGGGAACAGTGGAGGGGCTCCCAGCCCCCAGCAGTGTGTGCTGGGGCTCACAGGTTCTCCGCTCTTCAGAGACATGGTTCCCACTCTGTGTGGCCATGAGCCGTGCAGCCCACAGCAATTCGAACTTAGGTTTTGTAGACAGATGAATAACTCAAAATGATCAAATGTAGCAACAGAATGGATGTAAAGAGTAGTATATATGAGAGGCTTTTTTTGTGAATCACAAATGTCACGTGAAGAGCTCGACTACCCTTGTCCTATTGCAGGCACTGAGCAGTAAATGAGCAGTGCTCACCTTCCTAGGAAGCTGGCATTTGTTTTATGTATGAATGCACTTTCCTTTCTGTTTTTTTATCTTTTAAGCAAGTAATGAGAATCACATACTGCTTTCGTTAGTCAAAAAGGTGTTTTCTGCAATGAGCTCTAAGCCATGTCGGTGCTGCTGTCTCTGCAGATTATCTGTGTGGGGGATGAGGTATTCTGGGAGAGGAGGGGACATATGTTCAGGCTGACTTTCAGTAGATGTGTTTTTTGATGGCTGCCCTCCTAAGCCACCAGGTCCTGCAGTTCATATTGTTGTCTAGAATGTCTCAGTGGTG
This sequence comes from Oreocharis arfaki, assembly GCA_013398015.1. Taxonomy (NCBI): domain Eukaryota; kingdom Metazoa; phylum Chordata; class Aves; order Passeriformes; family Paramythiidae; genus Oreocharis; species Oreocharis arfaki. Next base: position 15,052 of record VZRR01002472.1, on the reverse strand, counting down.
GGGCACAGCCACAAGACTGCTGCACTGAGCACGCTGGGAGGAAATCTGTGATTTTTCAGCAAGGAGATGAAACGTTTGTGCTACCCCTGCAGCAAGGAATGATGCCCAGGCTGGGGAGGATGGGCTATCCCCATCCCTGCACAGCCTGGGGCACCAGCTTCCTTATGTAGATCCAGGTGTGGCTTTGCTGTTTCCATCAGTTGAGGCATCCAGGTGCTAAATCTGCATTTATCTTCATTGCACTCAGGGCTGGTGAGTGCTCAGCACTCTGATCCACCAGGACCTCTCCACAAGCACCCCATGCTCCCGAAGGCTCAGTCTCTCCTCCTAACTCAGTGTCATTGGCAGATATATGTGGGGTGCACTCACCTCCCTGCCCAGCTCACTGACATGGGAGAGGACTGTCCCTAATCCCAAGTCGTAGGGGACAGTGCTGGTGACTGGCCACTGGCTGGTCTTGCCCCATTTACTGCAGCCCTTTAAGCCTGATGTTCACTGATCGCGTTGCATCCAGCTCTGGACATGTGTTGGGCACTTGACCAGAGGATATTGACAGGGACAATGTCCAAATTCTCCTAACATCCGAAAAACCCACTTCTGCTGGTAGGTAACTTTGTGGTAACCTTGTCATCCCAGCCGTTGTTTAAGTTGTTTCATCTTGTAATGGTATTTCCTAACTTGTGAACTTGCTGATTTGGGTTTAAGCTTGTGTTAGTCTTGGGTAGCTCTGCCAATGAACTTGGCTGAATCCAGGCATGTACTTTAATCATAGCCACAAACCTAAATTAGCAGCATTAAGTTAGCAAATTTAAATGAGTGTGGTGTCCCCAGCCAAGGCTGTCCAAGGACCCCGGTGGCTGCTGAGCCCATTCCAATCTGGTACTTACCAGATGTAGATTAAAGGAGCAAAGTCCCACCTGGAAAGGAGAGGTGACAGTCCTTGGCCATGACTGCAGCTGCTGGGTTGGGAGGTGTCTGGCAGGTGACACCAGTGGGGTTTGGGAGGTGACACCAGTGGGGTTTGGGAGCTGCAGCAGGCAGTTTCCTCCACTGCTTGGCATTGCCATTCTCCTCCAGGTCCTTGTCACCTGCAGGGCCCCCCCGATCTGCAGTGCTGTCATGAAAGTGAGTCCACAGAACATACCTGAACACTGCTGTGGCACTTTGCTTTCTGCCACAAGTCATGGCAGCGAGAATGGTGGTGGTTATACTGGTTATGGGAGCAGCTCCCAGCACTGCCCACAGCAGCAGACTCCGCTTTGGACTGCAGTAGCACAGTCTTTTATTTTTCCAGTGGGAACTCAAAAGGTTCAGTAGTTCTGAATACTTGCAGTCCCCAGAAGTATCAGGAAAAAATACATTGATAGTGCTGAAAAGCAGGGTTTAGGGCTGGTATTGTCACTAATCCTTTTGTTGCCTCTGCTTTGCACGGCACCACGGATTTGGTTTGGTTTATGGATGGAGCAGACAACAGGAGCAATAATTGTTGTTCTAACTAAATGTCTTTAAATATCGATAACAATTCAAGACTTCTGTTTCTGGCTAGCTGTGAAACTGTATTTTAGCTGAGCTTCGTTAATGCATCTCTGGGATGGTAATGGGTCTGAGTAATCCGATCTGAACATGTGTGATTGTGCCGGTCCCAAAGGGAGATGAGTTCTTCAATCACAGCATGGAGCCCCTCTCAGCACCATGGCTCATGGTGGCACAAGTTCTCTCTCAGACACGTGGGTGCTTCTCCACGGGACCGTGCTCCCACCTGTTCCACGGAGGAGCATCCCCCGGCCCTCCTGCCTGCCCACGCCGTGAAGCCTTTGGCATAGTCACTGATGGATGATCTCATTGAGCTGGCGTGGGCACTGCTGCTGTCGGCCCTGTTCCCACCTGCCATGAGGAGCCGGGCCCGGTGGTGTAAGCGATAAAGCTGATTGAACCGCTGGGCTTTCCAGGGGGAGCGCAGCGCTTCAGCAGCCGGAAAGCTGTGATCAGCTAAAATTAGTCCAAGATCCATTTTTATTTAGATCTCTGTTGTGGGGGCTTTTCTTGGGTTTTGGTTTTTTTTGTTTTGTTTTGTTTTATTTGCATTTTTGGGGTTTGAATGACATAAAATTAGCTCCTGAGTTTATTCTGAAAATAGCATTAAGAGCTTAAATGTTCAGTTGAGATGGCTGTAAACCCATTGAGCTGCTGTGATTTCAAGGCCGCTGAGAGTTAGCAAGTGAAGCACACATGAACCACTCCTCATTTTCTATACCTGGACATTTGTCATTATGGCCAAGCAGCCTGGGAGGTTAGGGGCTCTGCCGGGATGTGGAGGTGCACTGGGCAGTGGGATGGGCTCTAGCAAGAGGGGCCCGAGGGGCAGCAAGTACGGTGGCACCAGTGGCTTCCCAGTCACCTTGTCACTTGTATGTGAGTGTCAGGGCATGTATAATTGCATTTGCAAACATCCTTGTCTCTCAGCTGCCCTCCTGGTAGGCAGGACAGGCACACTTGTGTCAGGACGGGGGAATGAAGAAGAACCAGGTAACGTGGTGAGGGTCACTCGCCACTACCAGAACTTCAGTTCCACAGTTTAACCACAGACTATCTGTTTTGGCTTTTTTATTATGTCTCGTGCTTACCTCACAGAGACTAACTGCTGTTTGCTCTCCCTTGCAGGGTCTTGAATCTGTTCTACAATGGAAAAACTGCTTTTGTTTCTGCTGTTCATTGGCATAGCGGTGCGAGCTCAGATCTGCCCCAAGCGCTGCGTCTGTCAGATCTTGTCTCCGAACCTCGCCACCCTCTGTGCCAAGAAAGGGCTCTTGTTTGTTCCTCCCAACATTGACAGGAGGACCGTGGAGCTGCGGCTGGCAGACAACTTTGTTACAAACATTAAAAGGAAAGACTTTGCCAACATGACCAGCCTGGTGGACCTGACGCTGTCCCGGAATACAATCAGTTTTATCACACCTCACGCATTTGCCGACCTGCGCAATTTGCGGGCTCTGCATTTGAACAGCAACCGGTTGACTAAGATCACTAATGACATGTTCAGTGGGCTCTCCAATCTCCACCACTTGATACTGAACAATAATCAGCTGACTTTAATTTCTTCCACAGCTTTCGATGATGTTTTAGCTCTTGAGGAATTGGATTTGTCTTACAACAATCTGGAAACCATCCCTTGGGATGCTGTGGAGAAAATGGTCAGTTTGCACACTCTCAGTCTAGACCACAACATGATTGACCATATTCCTAAGGGGACCTTCTCCCACCTCCACAAGATGACCAGGCTGGACGTCACATCCAACAAACTGCAGAAGCTACCACCTGATCCGCTCTTCCAGCGCGCTCAGGTGCTGGCAACCTCAGGAATTATCAGCCCTTCAACATTTGCGCTGAGCTTTGGTGGGAACCCCTTGCACTGCAACTGTGAGCTTTTGTGGCTGAGGCGCCTTTCCAGGGAGGATGACCTGGAGACCTGTGCCTCTCCTACGCTCCTGTCTGGCCGGTACTTCTGGTCGATCCCTGAGGAGGAGTTCCTCTGCGAGCCCCCGCTCATCACCCGGCACACCCACGAGCTGCGGGTGCTGGAGGGGCAGCGGGCAGCCCTGCGCTGCAAGGCCCGAGGTGACCCCGAGCCAGCAATCCATTGGATTTCACCTGAGGGCAAACTAATTTCCAATGCGACCAGGTCCACGGTGTACGACAATGGGACGCTCGACATCCTTATCACGACGGTGAAGGACACGGGCTCCTTCACCTGCATTGCTTCCAACCCAGCAGGGGAGGCCACGCAGACAGTGGACCTGCACATCATCAAACTCCCCCACTTGCTGAACAGCACAAACCACATCCATGAGCCTGACCCAGGCTCCTCGGATATCTCCACATCCACCAAGTCGGGCTCCAATGCGAGCAGTAGCAACGGGGATACTAAAGTCAGCCAGGATAAGAAGGTGGTCGTTGCGGAAGCGACATCCTCCACGGCTCTGCTGAAATTCAATTTTCAGAGGAATATACCTGGGATACGTATGTTTCAAATCCAGTACAATGGTACTTACGATGACTCCCTTGTTTACAGGTAAGGCAGCCCCAGCCTGCCCGTGTGGGACCATGCTGGGTGCTCGGCGCTGGCGTGTGGCCCCTGGCCTGGACACCCCTCTGCTGCAGCTCCTGTGCCATGTCGTGCTGGCTGAGCGGAGCCTGGCCCCGGCAGCTCATGGTGGGAGCCTCAGGAAGGACTCGTGCCATTTTCTACTCACAAATGGGAAAATAACTTTGAACAGTGTTATTTTTAGATAATCCAAATGGACCTCTAATCCTCTGAACTGATCTAAGCAAGGTTGTGAAGGTAGATGGATTAAATGGATCCTAATGTGCTCAGCTTTATGGAAGCACAGGGAGGACAGAGGTCTGTGACCATGTTCCTCACAGCGCTTTCTGGCAGTGCCTGTGCTGGAGAGGTGCAGGGGGGCTCTGTGCTGCCAGGTGTAGCTTTCGCACCCTTCAGCACTGGCTTTGCTTGGTCATGTCTTCTGTGAATTTCTTTATCCATTAATAGGACCAGGGCTGCTGGTTTAAGCTGAAAGAGGGTAGGTGTAGATCAGATATTGGGAAAAAATTCTTCCCTGTGAGGACAGTGAGACCCTGGCACAGGTTCCTCAGAGAAGTTGTGGGTGCCTCATCCATGGAAGTGTCCAAGGCCAGTCTGGACAGGGCTTGGAGCAACCTTGTCTAGTGGAAGGCATTCCTGCCCATGGCAGGAGGGTGGACTAGATGGTGTTTAAATGTTGCTTCCAACTCAAGCCATTCTGTGACCCTGTGATTCCATGTTTTTGATGTGTTTGTTCTAATGGGGGGCTCTGCCATGCCGAGCCATGCCAGGGGGCTTGGCAGTGACTGCTGCTACATCAAAGGCCAGGTGGGAGCTGCTGGGGGGATGGAGATCAGCCCCACGGGGGCTGCGGCAGAAGCAGGGCAGCCAGGCTGTGGTGGTGCCCAGCATGGCCTGAGCTTCCCCACAGGGTGGGAAGGTGCTGGTGTGTCCACCAGGTTCATTCACACTGGTTTCCTTCTCCCCTAGAATGATACCTCCCACAAGCAAAACCTTTCTGGTCAACAACCTGGCTGCGGGGACAATGTACGACCTGTGTGTCCTGGCCATCTACGATGACGGGATCACCTCGCTGACGGCCACCAGAGTCGTGGGCTGCACACAGTTCACCACCGAGCAGGATTATGTGCGCTGCCACTTCATGCAGTCCCAGTTCCTGGGTGGGACCATGATTATCATCATTGGTGGGATCATCGTGGCGTCCGTGCTCGTGTTCATCATCATCCTCATGATCCGCTACAAAGTGTGCAACAACAATGGGCAGCAAAAGGCCACCAAGGTCAGCAACGTGTACTCGCAGACAAACGGGGCTCAGATCCAGGGCTGCAGTGGGGTGCTGTCACAGTCCATGTCCAAGCAGGCTCTCGGGCACGAGGAGGGCATCCAGTGCTGCAAGGCTGCCAGCGACGGTGTGACGCAGTCACCGGACACCGGCTCCAGCCAGGACTCAGCCACCACTACCTCCGCATTGCCTCCCGCCTGGACTTCCAGCACCTCCCTCTCGCAGAAGCAGAAGCGAAAGTCGGGGCCAAAGCCCGGCAGCGAGCCGCAGGGTGAGGCTGGTGGCAGCACCGAGCCCCAAAACTCGAACAGAAATAACTCCACGACCCTGCAGTTAGCAAGCCGCCCCCCTGACACGGCCCCCGCGGCCCACACGTACAAAAGAGCACAATCAAAGCCAAGTAAGTTCCTCACTCTGCCGGCCGACGTGTCCCGAGCCAAGCGCCGGCGGTCGCTGGGCGGCCAGCTGCTGGAGCCCCGCGGCGCCGGCGCCGGCGGCCTGCGCTCCAAACGGAGCATGTCCATGAACGGGATGCTAGTCCAGGCAGACAGCGCCGGTGCCGATAGTGGAAAAGCAACTTTCTCCAGTTCTGAGTGGATATTGGAAAGCACTGTGTGACCTGCTTTTTTTTCTTTTTTCTTTTTTTTTTTTAAATTTTTGTTTTAACTGAAAACAAAACACCAAACGTTGCGTGAAACTCCATTTCCCAGGGGATTGGATTTGGAAGTCCACTGCTGTCTCGCTGATTAATGGCTTGTTCATGCGGGGTTCTGTATAAGCCACCCAGTGCACACAGGGGTTTATTTAGTTTTCGTTTGGTTTTATTTAATATCAAAACCGAAGGCAACATTCAGAGATTTAAAAAAAAAAAAAAAAAAAAAAAGAAAAAAAAGATTAAGGGGCGAAAAAAAGCACGAAACAGCACCAGTGCCTTCCCTGCTCTAGGACTGGCTTCCTGGTTCTGCGGTAGCAGAAAACAAAAGAGAGAGTTTTCACAGAAAAAGCCTTTTATAAAGGAAATGCAATTTCCTCCAAGCTAACAAATAACCACTTCTGGATCAATCAGTAAAATGATATTTTTTAAACCGGTCAGACTGTATATTTCTTTTCTGTGACAATGGTGTTGCCTTTGTTTTTAGGCAGATGCTGTACAGGAGCAACAACGCTGTGTTGTTATGTTGTGTAAAATAAAATATTCACTCGGTACGCCAGCCAGCCTCGCGGTGACTGCCCTGCCGGAGCCGGGCCTTGGTGCTCCACAGCTCCCACCGTGGGGCTGGGAGGAGGACGAGGAGGTACCAGGGTGAGGGTTCCGTTCCCTTGTGCTGGCTCTGGCTGGCCGGGGCTGGGCACTGGTGAAGCAGTGGGATCCCACACCGGTTCTCCCTGAAAAGGTGCCTGACCCACAGTCCCAGAGCACCCACATCCCACGGCGCAGGCATCGCCCCGTCCTGCAGCCTTTGGGGAGGGAGCGGGCCCGGGCGCCTCGGGGTGCAGGGCAGAGCTGAGCAGGGGCAGTGAGTGGGGCCGGCGGGCGGCCAGCTGTGCAGGCAGGGCTGCGGCCGGCAGGGATGTGGCCATTCAGCACCTCGGTGCCGGCTGGTCAGTGATGATGGACATCTCCTACTGTTCTAGACTTTTGGGGCAGGTTTCCTCTGAACTTTATGGTTTGATCCAGTTCTTTTCAATCCCTGAGAGCAGTGAAGGGCCTGGAAGGTGATGGTCTTGCCTTTAAGCTGCTCTTAATTGCAGTGCCTGTGGGATAGAGTGATTTTGGGCCACTCTGTAGGGACAGAACCCCACAGCAGTAGGGGACAGCAGGTGCAAATTCCACGTTGTGTGGATGGCAGCTGCTCTGCTCACTGTAAAGGGAAGCCTGCAGTTAATATTAATTAAACTCATATGGTCATCATGTTCAAATTAGAGACAGCTTAACTCTGAACGTTTGTGCATTGTGCATTCTCAGATGCCAAATAATAGGTTTAAGATGGGCTTTGTGGCCATAAAAGTGAGAGAATAGTTAAATTTTATACCCTGTGTGCTTGTTCTTGGGGGCACTGTAACCAAGGCAGGTACCTGAGGACAGCCTGCCTCTAACCAGGGCAGCAGCCGGCCCCAGGGCAGTTGTGGGGGAACATCTCACAGTGGGGAACGGCCCCTGGCACCCTGTGTCTGTGTCCAGGACTCTGCAGCATGGGGCTGATGCTCTCGGCCATTGTGGGTTGCTCTGGCTGGTTTTATTGCCTGTCACGGAAGAACAAAGCCAATGAGGGTGGTGTAAAGGACCTAAAAGGAAGAGGCTGCTTCTTTTTTAGAAACCCTTTTTGCTTCCCTCAGGAAATGCAGAGACCAAATAGGAAACAAAGCCTCAAAAGGAGAAAACCCGCTTCCTGCTGGAAAAGTTTAAAAAAATGCAGTAAATCCCTCCTCGGATTGCTCTGGCAACCCATGAGCACTGCATGAACAGAAGGGAGCTATTAAATAATGTGCTGTCAAGGACAGGGGTGGTCTGTCCAGGGTCTGGCAGTCTGATGGCAAGGGCTTTGCCCAGTGTGGGTCAAACATGAAGATCTGAGCCCCAGTGAGGGACTGTGCTGGCAGAGGCACCTTCCCCCCACGCTGGGGTAGAGGGAGAGTGTCAGAGGTTTGCTGTGGAGCAGTTGGGTTTAATCATGCATTTTAAAAACATCAAATGAAAATGCTTTTACATGTTGTCTAAAACTGGACCTAAATCTGTGTGATGTTTTGTGAAAGTGCTAAAATACTAATGGTGTCTTGTGGTTTAGGGAAGTTTATTTTTATATTTGTAATTTTTCACTCAAAGGAATAATTTTCTAAGCACTGCAGCTGATGTTCTGTCTATGGTGCCTCTGTGTCAAGCAGCGTACAGGGACCATATGGCCCTGTGTTTGGTTTGATTCTCTGCTGATAGGGCAGGAGTGGGGATCTGGGCAGCCGGGGGTTCCTCTCGTGCCAGCTTCTCTCCCTGGCTGAGAGGATCATCCCTTGGGAATGCCCTGGGCATGGAATCATCTGTTCCCACTGGAATAACTGTGCAGTGGGACATTTTGTTTTATTCAGGCTTGATTCAAAGTGTGGGAAGCCTCATGGAAGAGAAAATTCTCTGTCCTTTCTGTTCTGCAAAACCATAGGTTGCCCACAGTGTGAGACAGAAAAAGTGCTGAGATGCTCCTGGATCAGAGTAACATCAGGTTATTTCCCCCAAACTGGAATAACTCCTCACCGTAAGAGGTGATGGAATGGGGAGTGTGATGTGCTATGGTGCCAGCATCACCCCCAGCTGTAGAGGGGTCTGCAGGGACATGAGCCCGAGGTGCCTCCCTGCCCCTCAGGCATCGCCTGTCTGCAGCTCGGCTCTGTGCGCTCCTGCTCAGAGACAGATTATCTGAGATTTTAGCTGTGAGAGGGTCTTCATTCACAGGCGCTGGTGGAGGAGAAACTACTTCAGGAAGTTCTTTGCTCTTACTGAAATGGCTGGAACACACAGGCCTTGTCTGGAGATGGCGCTCTGTTGGAGGCCGGTGTGGCTGTGCCTGGGTGGAGGAGCCGGCTGTTGTGTTGTGTCTCTTGTGTCTGTGCTGCCTTCCTGCTGTGTCCAGGCATGTCCTTGCACTCAATACATGGTGCTGCTTCGCTCTGGTGCCGACGTGGCTTTATTTCTGCAGCGTGTCCCCATGCATTTGCCAGCTCTCCCCTTGTGCCCACGTGGCCCTGCATCCGTGGAGAGGGAGCTGCAAAGTGCGGCCATGTGTCCTGGGTGTGGGAGAGGGGACACAGCTCCTGGGCACCTGCTGCTCCAGCTGGGAAGGGCCTGGCACTGCTGGGGCATGCTGCCTGCCTGGGAGCTCCTGCCCAGGCACTGGCACGAGGTGGTCTCCTCCCTGCTGGCGGCAGAGCTGCTGGAGGCTGGAGTCTTGGTGCCAGCAGTGCAGGGATGCTCCTGCCTCCCCGGGACCATGGCAGCCCTGCTGGGCATTGCTCTGGGAGCATCCCAGACCAGTGGAGTGACACTGAACTATGGCGGGTGGACAGTCCTGGGCAGCTGTGTGTGCCCTCTAGAAGGTGCAGTAGGGCCCTTCCTGTGCCATGGCAAGAGCGTGCCTGAAGCCATGGTGGGCACTCAGCACAGAGAGGGGCATGCTGCTTACCTGGGAGTGGCTTCAAACCAGGAGTAATGGCTACAGCTGCTACCAGGATCACTTCTCTTCCCATCAACGAAGGGGAAACAGCCTCAGCAATACTGAAGCTTTGTGGTACCGGAGCCTGAGCAGTAGCACTCGCAGAGTGGCCACACGTGTCAGCACTCTGATTGCTCTGGAACATTCACCTCCCTGTTCGTGGTGCTGCTGCCGGCTCAGGGTGCACCATCGCTGCCCGAAAGCCGCACTAACAGCAGCCACCCAGTTGCACGGTGCCTTCTCCTGGCAGTAATTTTAATGTTGGTCAGAGTTCTGGTTTAAAAGCAGCAAACTGTGGCCAGTCCATAGGGTCCTGCTTACAAATAACGTGGTTCTCCCATTTCCCCTTTGCAAATGTGTCCCTGCGTGTGTGGCTGTGTGTTGGGGTGCTGGGCCTGGGGCAGAGCCTGTGCTGCCAGATCAGGCCATGCTGGGGTCGTCCATGGCCCCTCAGCTCAGCTGGGGCTCCCCGCAGGCCACGCACCAAGTCCTCGGCCACTGGTTGTGTGGTGCTGCACCTCCTGTGACTGTGGAATTGTCCCTGGGGGCAACAGGCATGGCAGAGCGGTCTGGCTGGTGCCAGCCCACCTGCTCAGCAGCAGCTTGTCCACCCTTCACTGCCGGCTGCAGGCAAGTGCACAGCAGAGGGGAATTAATGCCAGGAAAACCAGCTCTGTGAGTAGGAACACCCGTGCCCTGTGCTGACCGTCTCTGGTGAGTGGCCTAGGTCTGCAGGGTGGCCGAGGTGTGCAGGGTGGCCAAGGTGTGCAGGGTGGCTGAGGTCTGGCTGTCACAGCAGCACAGACCCTGTGGAACAGGACTGTGCCAGGTGTGGGGCAGCAGCAGTGCCCATCACAGCACCTACACTTGGCACCAGTAACACAGCCCAGCAAAAGGTGAATCGTACTGGCTTTGCTGACTGTGGACTTCTGATGCGATAAATTTATTCGCAAGAGCCAATGTGAAAGCTGCTGCTGGAGAGAAAGGGAAGCTTGGCTTGGAAGGAAGGAAACTTGAAAGGGAAAGAGCAAATGTGGCACATGGCTGGCTGCAGACCCTACATCAGGAACTGTGTATTAAAATGGTTAGAATAAGCTCCAGGTTTTGTGGTGCTGAGTCACCTCAGGTCGTTTCAGGAACTGCACTTTAGAAGCACCTGGGTCAGGAATGGTGAGCCCAGGCTGCTGTCCCTGGCTTGGTCTGAGCTCGTTTTCCTCCCTGCACTGCCGTGTTGCTGCTCTCAGGGCAGCTGAAGTGCTGTGTGCAAGTTGTGCCATCTCCTCTGCAGGGGAAATTCCCACTGGGAGAGGGAATGAGGAAAACCAGTCAGGTTTGGAGCCCAGCCCCCTCGGTGGGCACACAGGGACTCCCACCTGGCCTGAGCCTGGGCTCCCCATAGCCAGTCTGTAGTCTGAGGGCTGTAACCCACAGCAACCCAAAGATGAGTTTAAAGGGGTGCCTGACTGGTATTTGCACATGGCAGTGGCACATCTGCTCTCCCCGAGGTAAGTGGGGCTGTGCTGGTCAGCAGGAGAGGCTGGTGCAGTGGGACCAGGTGAGGTGGTGGAACAACTGCCCCATGGGCTATCCCTGTGCCCTGGGGCTGATGTGGGGGCTCAGGGCAGGATGACACATGGCACATCCTCCCTGCAGTGACCTTTCCTTGTGCATGCCAACCTCGGGAAGGTGAGTGCTGTCTGTGCCCACCTGCTGCTCTGCTCTGGTGTCCTCAGGTCTGCATGAGCCCCTGGCAGTGTGCGGAGTTGGAGTCCCTGCCATGGGCAAAGGCTTGGCCTGTGCCAGGGTAGAAGCAAGTCTAGAAAACGGAGAAGTCTCTGGTTCTGGAGCACTGAGCTTTGCTGGTTCTGCTGGGGGTTTTGGGGGTTGTCTTGTTAGTTGGATTTTCCCTGAAGAAGCAGCACCAGCAGCAGCAGTAGTGCTGTGCCTGCACTCCCTGATGGTGACGAGACTTGTGGCGGAGGTGTGGGTGGGGGACATTGGGTGCTGTTAGCCCAGTCTCCCATTAGCCCGGTCTCCTGTTAGCCCTGTCTCCCGTTAGCCCTGTCTCCCGTTAGCCCAGTCTCCTGTTAGCCCCATCTCCTGTTAGCTGCCACGCTCTGCTGCTGCGCCCCAGCCCCTGCAGTGCGCATGGCACCGAGACAGTGGGTGCCAGGGCCAAGGCCAGGCTCTGCTGCTGCTTCCTGCCCGGGCTGGCTCTGTGGCAGCTTCTGGGACCCTTGGTGCAGTGCCCAGCTGGCTGTGCAGCAGTTCCTGGGACTGTCAGTGGGTGCCGTGCCCAGGCTGGCCCCCTGGCAGCTGCTGGGGCTCTTGGTGGGTGCCCTGCCCCGGCTGGCCCCCTGGCAGCTGCTGGGGCTCTCGGTGGGTGCCGTGCCCAGGCTGGCCCNGCTGCTGGGGCTCTTGGTGGGTGCCGTGCCCAGGCTGGCCCCATGGCGGCTGCTGGGGCTCTTGGTGTGGTCCCACATCAAAGCGTGGCTTTGGCCATGGGAAGGGCTGATTGCTCCTTGTCCCCTCACCGTCTTTGTTCTGTCTCTTTGCGCAGAAGCCGGGGCCTCTCTGCAGGACACCAGCCCTTCTCCACTCCCCGAAAACGTTGCCACCGATGTTCTTACTCGGCAGAAAACAATACGGTTCCAACTCTCCGAGGACTGACGTGTCGCACCGCACTCTCCCCACCGAAACCTTTACTTGAAGCTGCAGCCGAGGCCACGTGGCCGTCAAGGTCGGCTGCCTCGATAAACTGTCTTCCCCCCTCACAGGCTGCCCATCTCCCATCTGCCACTTTAAGTCTAAAATACCTGGTTTTTCTGGTGTCCAAGATTTTTATAACTAAAAATTATGATGAAAAATCTGGTGGCAACAGCTGCAGTCCCAGGTCATGTTCCATGTCGCCAGTGGTGAGGTCACGAGCTGTAAACATGGTAGCTTCAATCACCTGAACAAATAAATGTTTTACTACAATGGCATGGGCATGTTGGTTGATCCAGGGGGTTGTGCCTGGCAGATTGGTTGATCCACAGAGGCCCTGTGCTGCCTGGAGTCCATGCCCATGGAGAGGCCTCATGGTGCCCAGGGTCCATGAGCTCAGCTGAGCTGTGTGAGGTCGGGCCAGGCACTGCAGCGAGCGATGGTGGGCGATTCCTGTGTCTCTGAGTGGGAGCAGTGAGCTGTGGCCAGCTGCAGCCCCAGCTCATGGCCATTGGTGCCACTGGCCCAGGGTGACCAGCTGGGTCAGGCAGCCGTGCTGTCAGAGAGCTGCCTGGCTTTGCCCCTTGGTGCTGGGCAATGACCCGGGCCTTGGGCAGAGGGAGCCCCGTCTGCCCTTGGGGGAGAGCCCTGGGGCACCAGGGTGCTGCCCCACAGAGTCCCCCTTCTCTGTGCTAGGAGGGCAGCCTGGGCTGTGGTGGAGGACAGCACTGCAGGCTGCTCCAGCCCCATGTGCCAGGGGTGCCACAGAGCAGGCAAAGCACTGGGCACCGTGTGCCAGGAGCTCTGGTGCAGTGTCAACCCTGACAGGATGGCCTAGTGTGGGGGGACAGCTGGGGACTGGCCTGGGACTGTCCTCTCTCATGCTGCCCCAGTCCCTCAGTCCACACAGCCTCGCCGTGCTGTTCTAACAAGACCAAAGGGGTTTTTTGGATTTTTTTTTTCTTTTCTCCCTTGTCAGCATTCCATCTGGCTCACAGATATAATTAGAGCTTCCTCAGAACCACACTGAATCAGCCAGCCTTAGCATAACTTCAGGAGAACAGATCACAGCTCTGGTAAGTGTGTCTTGTCACCAGGACTGGGACTGCCCAGATGGGGGTCTCCTGGGCCCACTGCTCCTTGTGGAAGCTGGTCCCACTGCTGGCCCCTGTCCTGCTGTGCTGATGATGGACCTCAGTCTGGGCAGCTGGCTAAGGGACTTGCCCATGGCTTGTCTGTACCAGCAGACATCAATATCTCCCCAGGACACAACAGTCCATGTAGGAGAGGCTGAGCTGAGCCAGGAGCCTCACCCATCAGGTCCCCTCTTCTGCTTCCTCTTCGGATGCTGCAGAGATGGGATCCACCCCATGACATTGGCAAGGAGACCCCAAGCTTGGCACCCAAGGCTTGTGCCTGTGTGAAAAATTCAGTACTGGTCTGGCCCCACAGACCCTGGGGCAGATGGTCTATGATTCATCCAGTACACGGAATGCCGTGCCAGGTGGGACTTCAAGGGGAAGAGCCGTGGGCTTGGTCAGGAGCTGGGTCATCGCTCTTTTTCTCACGAAGCCTGAGCAGTGATCCTGGCACTGCACACAGCCTGGATTTCACGTGGATTATAGTAACAGCACGTCTTGCTCTTCCTTTTCCTTGCTGTGCAGTGCAGCTGGGGTTTAAATTCTGAAAGAGACTGAGCCCGAGATAAACTCTCTTCAGTAAAATGTTCAGTGGACGGTGAGTCCACAGACCTGTCCCCTCTCTCAGTGCAGACTGGAGTGACTCCCCTGGTGGAGTTCAGGACAACTCACCTTTCTTGGAGCAAGCAGGTGACGCTGAGGTTTGCAAAGCAGCTGGGCAGAGCGAATACATGACCCAGTCGTGTGAGGTACAGGAATAGCAGAGGCTGCAGCTTCCTTCTAGCATCCTGCATCAGCTGTCCAGCTGCCAAACCCTCGATACACCAGCATGCTCCAAGTTCCAGCTGCACAGACCACATCCATGCTTAGGATTTCATTCCACATTACTCTCATTCCTCTCATTCAGTGGCTCCAATTTCAGGCTTCCATGCACAGAGCAGAGTGCTGATTCCTTTCTGTATCCCTTTAATTAATTGTCAAGCTAAGTTCCACCTGTTCCTTCAATCTTAACTGGAAAAACAGCTTTTATGGGGCAAAATTCACTGCAGTTGTGAGTCAGATTTGGGAAGAAAACAGATTGCCCAGAGAAGATCTGGGTTCCCCAACCCTTGACAGGCTAACAAAGGCCAAGAAATGTGTCTATAGGCACTGAGATTGGTGGCCAGGGGTCTAGGGGAGGCTGATGGGATGCAGAACACCCGGTCCCAGCAGCCTCCTGGGAGCTCGGACAGCCTGGCACACTGCTCACAGGGGCTGTGGGGTGACCAGATGGTGGTGTGATGAATTGTCTTGTGCTGTTCCAGGGCATCCTCAGTCAGAAAAGCCTGGACATTCCAGCCCACCAGCATTCCTCGCTGCAGTGTGTGCTTGGCTCTTGCAGTCCTGCAAGGCACCAGAGACAGCTAGTTGGGAATTTTCAGATTAAACCTTGTTTTCACAGAAATACACAGATTTATCATGGTCTAGTTCTGGTTTTGTTGGTTCTGTTTTCTTCTTTTTTTTCTGTAGGGGAAAATTAATTGAAGAAAATTTTTTTCTGTTCAGAGACAAATGACACCCCAGAGCAGATTGAGGAACGTCACTCTGGGAAGCAGGAACTCCAGATGGGGCTGGATTTGCGGGG
>VZRR01002470.1:47520-171721 GCA_013398015.1 Oreocharis arfaki | reverse complement strand
CTTGTCCTGTCGCTTGTTACCTGCGCGCAGAGCCTGGCCTCCACCTGGCTGCCCCCTCCTGTCAGGGAATTGTGAAGAGCAAAGAAGGTCCCCCCTCAGCCTCCTTTTCTCTGGGCTGAGCTCCCCCAGCTCCCTCAGCCACTCCTGGTGCTTCAGCCCCTTCCCCAGCTCCGTTCCCTTCTCTGCACCTGCTCCAGCCCCCCAGTGTCCTTCCTGAACTGAGGGGCCCAAAACTGGACACAGTACTCGAGGTGACCTCAACAGGCCCAGCACAGGGGAATGGTCACTGCCCTGGTCCTGCTGCCACACACCGGGATGAAGGGGGCAGAGCTGAGGGGAGCCACTGGGGCTGTGGGATGCAGCTGTCCCATGCAGAGCAATGTGGTGGTTTCAGGGAGCTCAGGGGTTTGTGTGTTGCTCCCCCGGGCCAGGGTGCGGCTCACTCTGGGGCTGTTTGCTGGACATCCCTTTGCTGCAGAAGGGCACCGTGAGGTGATGCTGTGATGGGATGTGTACTTGGGAGTGTCCCTGTGTTTTCCCAGAACGCCCATAACCTGCCTCCTGCCTCCTTTGCAGGTGCCCAGCAGCCCCAGGATGTCACCTTTCTGAGGCAGTGGTGGTTGTCAGCATGACTCCTCCATGACTGCATATCCCTTTTGGTCCCACAGCTCTGAAAATTGGCTGTTCACATTCTTTCACGTGCATTGCTTTTTGTGGTCTCTTGTGGGAAAAAAAAAAATTGTTTACTGTAAAACTCAGAATTTCAATGTGTTCTTGAATGTACTCTGAGTACCACCACAGCAGTGTGTGGTATGATGGGTTGAGATCTGTTTTGGGTCCTGGTGTAAGTTTTCTTCATAAATTAAGACAAATAGTTTACATTCCCATGGTTTTTAATTTTATTATGAGTAAGGATTAGTCCTCAGGATTCTTCAAAACCTGTTAAGTTACTGGTGCTGAAAAACAATGAGATCAGCTCTATGTAAATAGAGAAATGAAGCATCCTTTAATAGCCCAGAGCACAAATCGTCACTATTTTAAATTTCATCCTAAAAACTGAGAAAAAGACATGCTTATGGTTTCGTAACTGACTGAAGTAGAGCTGAATTTCATTCTGTGTACTCTGCTAGATGTTTATTCTGGAGGCAGTGTAGATTTCAGCTTGTTTCTTCCTAATGGCTTTCACATATGTATGAGTTAGGCAGGTTTTGCTACCTGTGTGTGCCAGCTGTGGAGTGGCTCTAAAAGGTGGTACAATAGGCTGACTAAAGTGACACACCCCTGATTCACCTTGATTTATGGAATGTAGCAGGTGTGCCTGTAAAAGAAGGGGAAAAAACAACTCCAGGTGAGCTAGATAAGAATTCTTGCAGCTACTCAAGTATTATGTGTCAAGTTCAAGTCAAGGTCTTTGTGTATTTTTTTTTTCTCTTAGTCTCTTTTTGGTTACACAAATTCAGCTTTGTGAATATGCACATGACAGCTGACCATGTGGAGGAGGGACATGCCCTTTATTAATTACTTTGTCGTATTGCCTTAAAAATACTTGTTACACAGAGTGAACTAGAGCTCCAGGGAATGCATAACAGGGCAGGTGCAATACTTCAACCAATTTCATCGAGTTGCAGCTGAGTTCTTGCTAAAAATTTTATGCACAGATGCAGACAAATTTTAAGCATCGAGGCTCTTTTGACAGCCTAATTTTGCAGCATAATCATTCAGCTATTCAGTCCTAAAAGGTGTGAGTAATCTCTTGCTTACCCTTGCCCACATGCTTTGAAAACTATTTGCAGTATTCACTTATTCATGAGCCCAGCCCAACGTGGTGTGCCCATTTTGACACATCATCCAGGCAGTACACCACAGTAGCTCTGGACTCTGAACTGGTCCAGCCAGTATGTATCTAATGTGTTTAATACAGCTCTTGGTTCTATTTACAGTGTTTGCCTACAAGAAATGGGCGAGTTACATGTATACTTACATTAAGAGGAGTAAAACTGGGTGCTACTGAGATGTTTGCCTTTCTTCACCTTGTCTTTCAGCCCATGTTCGCCTGTAGAGGCTGCAGTTCTAAGCGCTAGGTCCTGCCAGAAGCGGTACAGATTTACTGCTGGAGTATAATTGAGCGTTTGCAGCTCAAAAACCAGTAGTCAAAGCCAGGAAGTAAAGGGTAGGCAACCTCAAAATATTCTGAGTGGTTGTTGCTAGGTTTAGTGAAACACTTACTTTCTGGGTGAGAAATCATACCCTCTATTTGGCAGTGTTGTAGAGGTGAAGCAACTCTGAATTTATTTGGATTAATAATTAAATTTGGGGTTAAATTTGGATGAATTTAATTTGGATTGTTCAGCCTGGAGAAGAGAAGGCTTAGGGGTGACCTAACTGTGGCCTTCCAGCACCTGAAGGGAGCCTACAGGAAAGATGGAGAGGGACTTTTTACAAGAGCATGGGGTGACAAGAGGGAACGGCTTCAGACTGAAAGATACCAGGTTTAGATTGGATATTAGGAGAAAAATTCTTCGCTGTGAGGATGGTGAGGCCCTGGCACAGGTTGCCCAGAGAAGCTGTGGTGGCTCCATCCCTGGAGATGTTCCAGGCCAGGTTGGACAGGGCTTGGAGCAACCTGGCCTGGCAGAAGGTGTCCCTGCCCATGGCAAGGGGCTGGAGTGAGAAGGTCTTTAAGGCCCCTTCCAATCCAAACTATTCTATGATTCTATAAAAACTTGATGTTGTATGTGAATAGCTCAGCTACTCGTATGGAGTGCTTTCTCTGGGACATTTTCATTACTTCATCTTGAACAAGAAATATTTCTTGTATTTCCAGTTTTGTTCTCAATTTTATCCATGTGACGGAGATCTCTGTCACCATTTTTGCTCAACAGTTTTTTAATCTGTCATTTAACCTGTCATTTACTGTGTTTTGATGCATCTTTATAAAATTGAGATGAAAAAATTAGACGTTTCACAAAACCATAAAAGAGCTGGGTGAGTAACTGCTGTTCAGCTTTATTAGACCTTAATCTTTTAGTGCCCATTTAATCCGAAGCATTGCTTGTATATGGAAGCTATAAACAAAAAGGGCTCTTAACCTTGCTGTTTCTCAGACTGTGTGGAAGGAGATCTCTAAGGCTGCGTGACAGGGTGACTGCGGTGTCTCTGCCTTCTCTATTTCAGTTACCAAAGCCTCCACTGCAAACAGGCTTGAAACTGGGTTGCCGAGCTTTTCAAGGGTGCTTGCTTTCAGAGATAAACAAGGCTGTTGAAATGATGCCAGGTTTTAACGGCAAACAAAAATGTTTTTCTTGGAGCAGTTGGGCAGATAAAAAGTCGGTATTTCTTAGGCTCTCAGGTATTCCAATGGAGTTTCTGACCATGGACCTGAAGACCAAACCAAGTAAGGTTTTACAAAATGAACTAGAAGACCAAAAATAAAGTGCTTTGAAACATCCAAATTGGGAATAATTAGATCCTGCAGCAGGCAAAGCAAGTTTTCAAATGTGTGTTGACAATGACTCTTGGTATTTTTAACAACTAAAAGCTGCTGATAACATGAGAATTGGGTGTCCTGTGCAAGTTTTCTGTTGCTTGTCTAGTTCCTAGTGGAGAAGTGTCTGTCATATGCCGAGTGAAATTTATGGATGTGTTGGCTTTAAATACACCTTTTATGCAGCCAGCAGCAAAGAAAAATCTGGGTGAAGGTGAATCACCATTACTACAGTGGGGTCCTGGATTCATGAACCAGCCCCTCAAGACTGCAGAATCCAGGTCAGTGTTAGCAGAACAACAAATGGATTTCTGCATATCTGCTTCAAGGATGTGCTGACTCCTGTGTGAAATGTGTCATCATCAACATCTTCTACCAAAGCACTGTCTTCTGAAATGGTTCTTTAGTGTGTTTGTTTTCCTTACTGCAGCACAAATAGAATACAGATAAAGGAATAAAATGTGGGATAAAGTCTTGTCCTTGTGCTGTTTAGTGTAAGATTGGCAGTGGATAGAGGATTACTGTTGATGAACTGTGTAGAGATGAGGTGGTGCTGCTAACAACAAAAGTAAAAGCTGAGGATGGAAATGGTGCAAGAGTTTGTGGTCGATTTCCTCCAGGTACTGAGTGCAGCCAGGAGTGAAAACAAAGTGCTATGAATTTATTGCAAGTCCCTTGTAATATGTCTGTAAACTATGACCAGTCTGTCTCCTGGAGCCCACAGTGTGGTTTTGATAATGTCCTTGAACTACATGTTGCAAAGCTTTGGAAATTTTGGAGCTTTATGAAGGAAAAAAGTTGGGGTTTTTTTGTAAAGCCAACATCCTGAATGGCCAGGAACGTTCATGGTTTTCCACTGAGTTCACTTAAGTGCAAATGAAGGGTCTGATCCCATGGTTTGCCAAGATCCCTCAGTTTCTGAGGGACACTAGACTTTGTTTACCATCATTCAGTTTCAGGTTCAGCTGTTTCCAAGAATTCTGAGTGTTTTGTTTTAACTATTCTTTTTTTTTCTTTTTGCATCTCTTCTGTCTGGAAAAAGTTACTTTAGAGCAAGCAACTGAAGGACATCAATTTCTTTAGGTTATGAATAAAGATTTACAGTCTCTTTGCTTAAAGTGTGCAAGTATCTTCATGGAGAACAAATAAAATTGAAGAACTCTTTAAATTGAAGCACTAAAATCATAGCAATATCCAACTAGGAATTACTTGAGAAATTCCAGTCGAAACAGGCTGCTATTTCTAAACAGGGCTGTGAACCACTGAAGCTACTTGTGGCACTGATGGATGAGTTAAAGTTTACAATATTATGGAATGTTTAGAATATGTGCAAGTTATTGCTTCAATGAAGGTGTACCCAGATAAAGGTCTTGGGAATCTGTACTAAATACAGATTAATGTAATGTGGGGGCTTGCCTCTAATTCTTAATCTCTGAGAATATGTGAGGTATGCTGCTTAGGGGTCTGATATTCTTGTTACTCTTCCTTCTTCCCACCCTTCTCTTCCACTCTGGAGGCAAGGGATAACTGACTCTAGCAATGCAGGAATTTCTTTACAAGTCAGTCTTCCACTTGTCATTTTAAAATAAGTGCAAGGTGGAGGTGCTGATTTCTGTTGGGGTTTCAGGGTAAACAGCTAAAGTTTCAGTTGTAGCTTCAGCAGTCTGAGTGTAGCAGAGCCCTTATCCTTCAGATAAATCAAGTTGCTCTAAGCAAACAACTTAAATACCAGTAAATGTCTCTGTGTATTTGGGCTGCTGAACTGAGCTCTGTGTGTCTCTGCAGAGTGAACCAGGCAGTTATCTAGGTTCCTAGCCTGAGTTTGATTTTTGGGCTTCTAAATGTAAATGGGCTTCTTTTTTGGGCTTCTAAATGTAAATGAATACCAGCCTTGCTGTCTAAACAGACATATCTATTGTAGGGAGCTCTGACAACTGAGACCATCTTCATCTCCTTTTAATATAATTGTTTCCATCTCTTTTTATGTCATCTTTTGCGGCGCTCATCACTGTCCGCTGGACTGTAGAAAAAAATCAGTGATTTGCTTATTCCAGGTGCTGAACACTGACAAAACTGTAACTTGTGTCTAAGTATGCTAACTGGACTTGTAGTCATGTTGATTCTGGTATGTCCTGCATTAAGAAGAATAAGGTTAGCGTAAAGCCAGAAATTCAGTCATAAAGTAAAAAATGAACCTTGCAAGTGAGGAGTTCTATTGCTCATGTTCTTTGTCCTTTTATGAATTTTTCTGCTTTTGGTTTTTGTGCTTCTTTGTGTTTCTGCAAAGCTGGTAACCAGCATTGACTGATGGCTCACATGGGTCCAGATGGTCAGTGACACAATCTGGATTATAGAATTAGCAGCAGAAAGTATTGTGTTACTAACTTCCACATTAACTCAACACCTTCTAGATTTGGGAGCAGAGGAATTTAGGGAATGGATGAAATTGGTGATCTCTGTTTTGTAATCTTGCATTCTCATGGCCTTGAGGCTGGGACTGTTACTCAGAGGGCTTTAGTTGTGCTGAGACCTCTTTTTGCTCTCCTGCCACATACAACCTCTTCCCTCTCACTTCCGTGCAGGAGAGAAGTCCCATTTCACTGGACACTGAATGATACTTTTCTTTTCTCTAGGAGGGCGGCAGAAGAAAGAAGAACTTGGGTAACTCACAATAAAGAAACCCACATCAACTGTATTTATTTATTTAAGAATAATACCTTATGCTCTTACTCCTTGTTTTACTTGTGATATTTTAAACCCTCCAGCAGGTGCTGCTGCATCCTGCAAACGTCACCTTCGTGAAGGAAAAAAAAAGTCATGGACTGGACTACAACTGGACTTTGTTCTTTGTTTTGTGTCACAAATACTTCTGTGTTCTCTTTTTTCCTTAAACTGTTTGCCAGCCGAGTTACTAAGGAAGGAGTTTTTTATGATCCCAGCAAGTTTAATCCTACAACCACCCTGTAAGAAGGGGTTGAAGATCAGTGGGAGTTGCTGATCAAAGTCATGCTCAGAGCAAGTTGAAAAGACCCAGGCAGAAATGCATTTGTCTTTCTACAAAATATTAAGAAATCTAAGTGGTTTTCTTAGAAGTGAAAAGTAGTCCTAAAAGAAATTGAACTTATAAAACTTTCCCAGCTGTTTTATTGCTTTTCCCAAGTTTCTTGAACTTCAGTAATTTAAGTTCATGATTTTAAATCAGTCTTCTCATTAGCCTTGGTCTTGAGTACTAGAAGTTTGCAAGGCAGATTACACAGCACCCGTTTCAGAATCTCTGGGTTATGATTTACACGTGAGGAATTGTGCTGAGTTACATACAGGAGATGTGCTCCATCTTGTTTGCTGATAGACCATTTGTGCCAGGTAGGAATGTGTGGGTAGGAAGAGTTGAGATTAGGTAATGGGTAACATATTCTTGAAGTCCTTGAGTTGCATCAGGCCAGAAATGCCCTTGTGCTCTAAGAGATCTCATTGGTCTCTGATATTTACCTGCATCTTTGTACTGTACAATCACAGTGATTAAACTTGGTTGTAACCATGATCCTGGCACTTTTCAGGTTATCTAGGAGCCCTAAGTGTAATAAGATGAAATATTGGTTTGCTTTTGATATTTAACTTTAGTAGTACTCTAAACTGTTCAATATAAGAGTAATGGCAGTTAACTACAGTCATAAATCCCAGGCAGGCAGCACCTTCTACTCTACCCTGTGAAACAGTTTGTGTTCCCTTCTTGCTCTGTCTGGGGTGGCTGGAATTACCACCTTTCTCTATCATTTCTTTATTTCTTTAAGAGATCCAACCTGGCTGTGGCAGTTACCTCTCAGGAAGTTACAAGGATGGGTCAAGAGGAAAACACCTTCACTTTCCTTTTGGCTCAATCCCAAAAGATTAAATGTAATTAGTTCATAAGAATTCTTGTAATAATCTTTGTAGCCCAGATGCAGTAAACATAGAGATAAAAAGTCTTTAGTCAATAAGGCCTGAAGTTCTCATGACTTTAATAAATTGGTAACTTTAAAATAATTTGATAAATTCAGGTTTGGATCTTCTGGGAGTTTCAGCTCTGTTGATTTCAGTTGCTCTGGAATGTG
Source organism: Oreocharis arfaki (assembly GCA_013398015.1). NCBI lineage: Eukaryota > Metazoa > Chordata > Aves > Passeriformes > Paramythiidae > Oreocharis > Oreocharis arfaki. The sequence goes on along the minus strand of VZRR01002470.1, from coordinate 164,146 downwards.
TATCTGTCTCTAGGAGGGCAGTTAGTTTTATGCTAAAGCTCCCAGTATTCATCCACTTTAGATTCTGTACAGTTTGGTGTGTCTCTCCATTCATTAGAGAAAAGGAACTGTACACACAAGGCAGCAAACTAGATTTCTGCAGTGTATGTCTTACGACATGGAGATACATAACTAAATGTGATTATAATTAATTGATGCATTATGTATATGTAATCATGATTAACTTATTCAGTGCTTTCTTTTCCTATTCCCAAGGCACCTCATGAGACCTCTTACAGTTTTGGCCCCAGTATATAGTTGAGAGGAGGAAAATGCCAAGTGCAAAGTGTGTGGTCTCCAAAGTGAACAAGTGGCAATGTTGGAAAGAGTTAAAACTACAACTTTATAATTTTTTAAAATGTATTTTTTACAAATGATTGTCAGTTGTTGATGATGTTGTAAGTAACCATTAAAATGTTGCAGATGATCGCTTGTGTTGTTGAGGCAGTTTTACCTTGCTTTTCCTTGAAGTTTTTATGTGCTGAGAATATGAGTAAGTGGGTGAAGTCTGCATTTCTACCTCTTTACATAAATGAGATTTCGAGTAGAACTATTTTTTACTTCCTATGTAAGAATACTTATTTTTTACTGTAGCTTTCTAGTACTGAGAGGTTCTTCAGCTGTTTTTTGCTATACTTAGCCAGGCAACATCTCACAGAACAACTGATTACAGCTCCTGAGATACAGTTCCCAGGAGTCAGATCAACAAAGGGGTTAAAAGTGAGACAGCCTTTTACTTCGGTGGAAGTGCAGTTGTTGATTCAAGGCTCCCAGTAAATGATTGTTGGAGATCTGCCATGTGTAGCTGAGCATTCAGAAAGTACACCACAGACTCTGCTTCGTCCTGAGGAGCCTTGTCTGTCAACATCTCGCTTTAATTGTAGTCTGGTAAGGTACCAGCAGGCAGGCAAAACTCACCAGCCAGCAGCCATGGAAGATCCAGTCATTACTGACATCAATCAAAATGCTAATGACACCACTGCCTCTGAAGTTTTAGGTTCTGAGGAAAATAAAGGGAGTGATCCTTCTGATCATGTCCATGAAGATTCAGCATCCCCTTTCTCCATCACTAATATCCCAGAAAACACGGATGGTAGTCAAAAGAACTCAGAAGATAGCTGTAATTGTTCTGTGGTTTCTCAGTATGGAAGTGATGGAGAAGATGATTCTTTATCTCACCATGGTGCTGAAGAAGACCACCCACAGCAGCAGATGGATCCGATGAGCCCAGCTCAGGAAGATAAAGATGTAGAAGGCACAGAGTTTGAGAGCAACCTGCGTTTTCCTCCTGATTTCCAGTTTCGTCAGAGACAGAGCACTTTTACCAGCTCTTCAACTTCCCTCAAGTTTCCCCTTAACAGTAACTCTGGAGAAACTAACAACTTCCAGGAAGATTTTGAGATTTCCATTTTTGTAAAGGTAAGAACCCAGGTGCTCCTAAGCATACCCTAGTTTTAAACCCCAAATCAATGTGTATGTCCTCCAAATCAGTGAAATACAGCTACCTACTGCTTTGCTCCTAATTCTGCTGTAGGGAGCCAATCCCTTCACTTACCTCTTGCATCTTTAGGCAGAGAAAGAGGTGATTTGTGTTGTGTGGAGGTGCCTGGGATTTCTTCATTTCAGGTGGAAGTATGGTGCAAGTATTCTTATTGTTGCTGCAATTCATTTATTCTGTGAAATCTCCCTGCTGTTACAGCTAGGCTGCTACTATTTAGTTGAGCTAGTTCAGCTATGTCTGCATTTCACTGTCTAGTAGCTGAGAGCTCAGAATGTAGTTAGTTACATAGTTATGAATGCTATGAAGAAAATGGAATATATAGTTTTAATAATGCTCCTAATGCTTCTTTTATTTCTTTCAATATTTAGATTCATGTATTTCTGTGACAATTTCAACATGTATCTTCATTAATTTCCAGTTAGGTATAAATTACTGAGGGGGCTTTCACACTTTCTCGAATCTTATAAAGTATTACTTAGGTTTCAAAACTGTAAACGCTTGTGTTCTTGAATAAACGCGATGATTCCCTTCATAACAGCACTTATATTTAACCTTTCTCAACATTTATTAGTCTGAAACACAGGCCTGACAGTTCCTTCTTTTTCACTATATAAGTATGTTCAAGATCTTGTTTACCTTGAATAGGACAATACACCATGATTACAATATTCTGTTATTTCAAGAGGAGTCTCATGAAGTTTGTCAATTTTCAACATAAGTAATATTATCCAAATCTGTTTCTCAGTTCCATGAGGAGGCTTTGGAAGCAAGAGAAGAGATTTTGTCACCACACATAATGAGAAGTGTTTTCAGCAGCCATGATTTGGTTAAATGACTCCCTGAAACAGCACCTGTCCTATTTCTGTGACTGGATTATGGTCACTGATAAAAATATGTTGATTATATGGTCAAAGTGAGAGCTGTGGCATTAGTTCTAGTTTATATTTCTGCATGTAGTCCTGTGTATGTGTTAAAAATTGCACCAATTGAGTACATTTTGTTTGTTAGCAACTAGTCCTAGCAACCTGAGAGCTGTATTTTGGCTTAAAATAATCTCTTTAATTTCCTTATTCTTTCACATTCCTCTTACTTAAAAATAACAACATCTTCTTTTTCTGTGGATAAAATGAGAAATGTGTGCAGATGCTCCCATTCAAGCAGAGTTGTTTGGGTTAATTTGAAAAAGTGAGAAGAGAGGCATTTTGGACAGAACTGTCATGGACAAGGTCTGAAGGAGTCCTTTTCCTTGCTTTTGTTGTGCAGAGTAGCTGATTATCCCATAAAAGTTCTTATCAGCTAGTCCAAAGAGAAGGGCAAACTGTGCTCTCTTAACTTGCCAAACCTAAGTGCCTGGTGTCTTTGAGATGTCCTTGAGCCCCAAGATATCCCTACCTGGCTGAAAGGTTGAGACATGGATCTCAGGTGGTCCAGGCTGTGATTCCAGTGGGCAGGGCACTGGATACTGCTGGGTGGGTGGCTGAACTGAACTCCTGTGATGTGTTTGATTCCTTGAGAAAGTGATGATATTTAGTTTTTGGCTTTTTGCTTTTGTGTCTTTCTGGTATCAAAGTAATGAAGCATTAACTCCGTGGAGTGCAGTTCCAGCTTTGCTCTTTAATTATCTAGATAGCAAAAGTCAACTTGTAAAATGGAAGGTCATAGAATAATATGTAACAAGAGTAGTGAAATCCCTGAGGGCTGTGGCTTCTTGCACATGGGACCAATCTCGCAGTGGTGTCAATAAATATCACTCACAGATGGTTCCTTTCTCACCTATGGTCTCTAGTCCACCTGAGGCCAGTGTTGCTCTGAAATTGGGTTACCTGGGTTTGCACTTTTCTGCAGACACTAACAGTGATAGCAGGACCTTGTGCTGTGGGACAATAGTGGTCATGACACTTCTGTCGCTATTTGTTCCTTCCTTTGTTTGTAGCGCTAATAAATCTCTGTGAATGACTGAAAATGTGAGTGTCAGAGGACTGAACACCAGAGAAAGTGGGAAGATTAAACGGTTTCTAACTCACAGTGCAGCTGGATGGATAATCTTTACAGTAGTCCATTCATTAGACACCAAGAAAATGTTTACATCACTTTAACTCATTTTTCACTGATTATCAGTACTTGGTAGCTATGTCATGTCAGTGGACTATTTCAGAATGTGCCATAAGGTAAAAAAGGAATTCCCTGTGCCTTTAACAGCAGAATGCAGCATGTACCAACATGAATCTGTGTGTGAATCCAGCATGTCCAGGCTTGTCACAGCCACCTTAATGCCTTTTCAACAACACTGTAATTTCTTCAAACAAAAGCCTTTGCAATTTGAACAGAAATATGACTGGCACACAGGCTGTGTTGCTGAGTGCACAGAACAGCCTGACCTAATCATAGCTCCAAGGTCCAGCCTTCTCACTTGTACACTGTATTTTCCTGTTGAGCAGCATGTTTGTTCTGAAGGTTTAGGTTTCTTTAAAATTTTTAACTTTTTTGTTTTCCAGAAGCTTGAGTTGTTATTTAAAGACTTGTCCTCCAATTTTCTTTTCAGAAGAAAATTATTGCCTTTCTGGTTTTTTGATGACCTGGGACTGACTTCAGATTTTACCCTCTGTACTCATTTGTGCCATAGGAACACAATTCTCTAAAGAAGGAAGGTAATTCTCTACTCTAAGCAACAAACACCTTGTGTTAGGCAAAAATACTGACATAATACAGTGATTTAGCATCATCAACCTGCACGTGATGGATCACTGCACTGGAGTAACAGAGTTGTGGATGCTGGAGACCATCTCTGGAGATCATCTGGTCCAACTCCTTACTCAGAGTAGGATCACCTACAACAGCCTGTTCAAGGCCATGTTTGTTTTTCAATATTACCAAAGATGAAGAAACCACTTCTCTATGCAACCATTCTAATGTCCTACCCTCATGGTAAAACTATGTTTTAAATGTTTTGTGTATCTCAATTTGTGCCTGCTGCCTCCTCTTCTTTTAGTGGATACCAGTGCTTATATTTAAGAATCAGAACCTAAGCATTTAGCTGTTTCTGTTTGGAACTATGGTATCCTTTAGTAAAATTTCATTAAGTCAGGAGCTGGAAAAGAAAGGACATTTTTGTTTTTTCCCACAAGATGCTTCCCCACTCCCTCATTTGAAGTGCTGAGTCCTGTACTTGGGTCATAACAAGCCCTGCAGTGCTGCAGGCTGGGACAAGAGTGGCTGGAAAGCTGAAAAAAGGACCTGGGGGTGCTGGTGACAGTGGCTGAACATGAGCCAGGTGTGCCCAGGTGTCCAAGAATGCCAACGGCACCTGGGCTGGACCAGCAATTGTGTGGCAGCAGGACCAGGGCAGTGATGTCCCCCTGTGCTGGGCACTGCTGAGGCCACACCTCAAATCCTGGGTTCAGTTTTGGGCCCCTCATGACAAAAAAGACATTGAGGGGCTGCAGTGTGTCCAGAGAAGGGAACAGAGCTGGGGAAGGGTCTGGAGCACAAGTCTGATGAGGAGCAGTTGAGGGAGCTGGAGGGGCTCTTGCTTTCCAAACTCTCTGAAAGGAGAGTGGAACCAGGTGGGGGCCAGGCTCTGCTCCCAGGGAACAAGTGACAGGACAAGAGGAAATTGCTCAAATTGTGCCAGAGGAAGTTTAGACTGGATATTAGGAATTTTATTTTTTTCTTGTGGAGAGTGTTGTCAGGCATTGGAACAGGCTGCTCAGGGAAGTGGAGTCACCATCCCTGGACATCCAAAAACGTGTGGATGTGGCATTTGAGGACATGGTTTAATGGTGACCATGGTGGTGGTGCTGGGTTGACAGTTGGACTTGATGATCTTAAAGGTCTTTTCCAACCTTAGCAATTCTGTGATTCTGTAGTTCTATGATTTCCAGGTCAGGAATGTCTGAAGGCTCTAACTTGGTGACACAACCCTATGCTAGTTCCCTACTGACTTCCCAAGTTGAGCTGAACTGTTGTGAATGACAGATCATTTTCCTTGCAGGGACAGTGAGACTCATCATTGTATCACTGGGAAAACCACACTTCTTCCTATTGAGTTGTCTTTTCCCTCGTTTTAGGGAGCATTCTGGTATCTGTTGAGAAAATGCTGTTTAGGAATGTGTATTAATGGTTCAGAACATGAAGACACAGGATGAATCTAATTTTAAGCATGTACAATTTGAAGAGAGCAGAAGCACATGGATGTCCAGTCAGAAGTTAGTGGTTAAGCTGGTGCTTTGCTGAGCAGAACTGAGCATTTCTTAATACACTCATAATCTACAGAGCAAAACAACTGTATTTGCAATTTTGGGCTGTAAGATAATTGTAAGCATGACTGGGTGTCCAGATACCTTCCAGCAATGGAAACCAGTTGGTCTTCTAATTGACTCCAATATAGCACATAAGGCTGGTGTTAAGCCATATCTTCTCCACCAAGGTTTGCAGGTAGTAAGGTAAATTCAGGCTGAAGCCAGATGGCAGGTGTAACTCTCCATATGCACACAAAATTATAGTAGTTCGGCTTCTTGTGACATTTTAGCCTTTAAAAATGCTTTTAATAATAAATCTAATGGAAGTAAGCAAATATTTTGGTCTTATGAATAAGCTTAGAAAAAGTTTGAGTGATTCATAATCCACCTTTTAAATAGTGTTAACTGAGCAACCTGAGCAAGGAAAAGATCCAAGAACTATTTTCAGAGTTTTCCAGTCTTGGCAGATTTACAGACCGAGATGCTGAAGTTGACATGTACGCAGGAGGAAATGACTCATGGGGAGCCAATATCCTAACGTGACACCTGTTTTGATAATTAAAATGAAATTAATGGTTGTTTATTCCTGCAAACAGTCTTGAGATACCTTACGAGTACAATTAAGTACAGAAATACAAGTCTGGAAAATCAAGTGATAAGATGTGTCCTCCTGCTCTCAGTCTTATCTAGACTATCCCTAGCAGATGCTTCTTTGGAAACATTCAGTGATGCCAATTCAGCACCTATACCAATTAGTCTCTGTCAATGCTTAATTATTATCCTGAGACAAACATTTTCCTTTATTAAAATTCCATTGCTCTGAATTATGCTATTTTTCTTTTTAATAGACAAGACCTTTATGTATATACAAGACTTAGACCCAATTTCTTTCAGTCTTTGCTTTCTTAAACTAAACAAATTCAGTTACCTTCAAGCTTGAGTCACCATTTCTAAATATTGAGTGGTATGGTGTGTTATGGTTTGGTTTTTGTTTGTTTTAGGGGTGTTTTTTCGACCTCTTCCAGTCTTTCTCCAGTTAATATATGTAATTCTTAAGCTCCAGTTGGGAGGTACAGGTAGTGCAAATAGCAGTGCCAATAAAAATTACTACAGCAAGTGCCTCTTTAATTCATCGTTTATCCAAATCTCTACACTTTATCTGCTGTATTTTAACATATTTTTGAATCCTTTAACATTTATATGATTCCTTCAGCCCTGGCGTTTTCCCAATAAATGCTTCAGTGACTGTCTCAATCATTTTTTACTTGCCCATTTGCAAGCAGGTGTAATGCAGTACTACTGCACAGTTTGCAGCTGCCATTTGACTTGTTGAGCGTTAGGTTTCTCTTCCGTGAGAATTTAGGTTTTTCTTAGTGGTGTTATCAGACTGTGATCACCCCTCACTGATAACAGCATGGTTTTGGAGTCAGAGAACTGCTCTGACATAAATTCAGTCTGAAGGACGCCCTCACCAGTGCTTCTGCTGTGCCAACTAAGAAAATAGGAGTGCATCTCTAACACCTCCACATCACTGTGCAGACCCAGTGTGGCTTTATGGCTCCCTCCTCCACCCTGTAATATACAGCAGACTGGTAATCTCCTAAGACTTAACATATAAACCTAATAGCTACTAATCCTTATTTCTGAGGAGGAAAACTGTGTTGTGGGTCTCTTCACAGCTGGATTTATGCCTATCCGAATTAGTCTCTGTGTGCGTGTGTGTGTGTGTGTGTGTGTGTGTGTGAAAAGATTAGTGACGGCCGTTCTGTTACAGATAACACCCAGTCCCCCGACTATCAGTCACGAGCAGAACGTGTGTTTTAGCAGCAGGGAGAGCAGTTTGCTTAATCTTTTGGATACATGGGATAAAAGGTCTTGCTTCCTTCAACCCCTCCTGAGTCTGTGCCTCACTCAGGCACCTGAAGAAAGGTCCGTGAATCAATTCTGAGCTGGCGCTCCCGTGCCCCGCTCAGCGCATGGCTCCAGCCACAGCGGTGTCCAGGCACAGCACAGTAGCGTAGCAACAGCTTCAAAATACAGACCTGTATTATCTAGGAAATTGTCCCTGCACAGTGATTGCAGCAATGCCAAACACAGTGTAAATAATGTAGGTCACACACACACACACATAAAAATTAAAACAGGATTTATTTACTAATTTTTTTTTTCTTCATATATGTTTCATCTTGTGACTTCCTCTTTGATGTTCTGAAAACAAGGCTCTTATCCCAGCATGGACTGGTTTTTTTCTTTTGAAACATCTCAGCACCTACATTTTTGGAAAAATGTTTGGATTTGTGGATTGATTACTTCTTTGCTGGCATTGAAAACTTATCTGTGTAGCAGTACTGTCACCTGTTAAATTGATCTTGTCCAAAGCACAGCGATTTGTATTATTTCTAATTGGTTATTTCAGAGGTACCTAAAGAGCAGCTCTACTGAGACTAATATTTTACAAACACAAAATAATGCATAATCCCTGCAGAGCAACAGGTGATGATGTAGGTCAATTATTTTGGAGTCGGCAAAAGGAAAGCAGATTTTCTGCTCCGCTCTTTCTTTTCTTTGGATATCAAGGGCTGGATTTGGCTCATCCAACTGAAGGTCTGTCTGTAACTACACCTCTGCAGGATGTGTAGGCTCTTTTTGCAACGAAAAGCTACCTGAAATAGCACAATGGGATGCTAATTCCTGTGGCCAGGTGCAGGCACCACCTGTAGGGTGAGGTTACTGATTAGGTAGACTCTGTTCATTGTATGGAGTGGGGCCTAATTGAGTTTTCCAACCACAGGCATTCCGTGCTGGTTTAGATGTCTAAAGGCTTTTTCCTGGCCTCCAGCTGCCTCTGCAGGCCATGGGTGTCCCATAGATCCTGTCTCATATATGTTTAAGGATTTCCTCAGCTATCCTATCAAATGCTGCTGGATATCTAGATTTAGGCAGCTGCATCAAGCTATAAACCTTCACTGAAAACAATGGCATGGTCACCTGAAGTTAAATAAACTGAATGGCACCAGTGGCAGTTTAAACACAAATCTTGGATGACTAGTTTAGATTAGGAGTGAATTCTGGTAATGGACATCTGGAAACAAACTTCAGATTGATTAATTTTTTTTTTCAGGCTATTTAATTTCCCTTTTTGTTTCAGTGTCCACCCTCAGCAACAACTGACGTGCAATAGTCATCGAATATTGTGATGTTGGGCACTTCTGCTGTTCACAGTACAGTGTAAATTAACTAGATAAAATAATCTAATACATTTTAGCATCTTTCCAAGACTGAGAACCAGCACTGTTCCTTTAACTTCAGTCAACTTTTATCCGTTTTTTTTAACAGCAATCCCCATATATGTGTCTTTCAACTGTATTTGGTTTAGAATTACTTTTTATTTCAGACACCACAGTAGAAGAGTCAATTGAACATACTAGATTTGAATTCTTAGGTACCGCTTCAAACAGAGCTTAAGATTTTAATTATGAAAAGAAAAATTGTTTGTTTCTTTGGGTCATAAGACCCTGTATTGGAAGAAAATTTTCCACTGTTCTGCCACTGTATTTACTGGTTCACTTAGAAATATTTTCAGTGTCCTCTCATACCCTTGGTTGTGGCTGAAAAGAGACACATAAATATTTTGCTGTAATTGGTGGCAATTTTAAAAATATTTACTTCTTGATGGGAAATGTTATGAACCTTTATGAAACTGCCTTCTGTGGAAAAGAAAAAAAAGGAGGAAGTGTGTCACTATAAAATGAGTCATTGATTTGCAGGTATGATTTTTATATTTAGATCTCTAGATGATCCTTTTCATATTAATTAATGAAGCAATTGTAGTTGAATTTTTACTGGTGGTACGTCTCTGATAACGTAAGACATCAGTGACATTTGACGTTACAATGATGTGATCAGGGATAGATGAGAAGGGAATTGGTCAGTGCACAGGTCTGGTTTCAGTACATCCAGCAGTCTTTGAAACCAGGATTTTGATTCACAAGTTGATTGATTTTCTGCTGCAGCCTCCATGCAGGTGTTAATGATGTAAAACTCGAGAACACATCTTCTGAGAGAAAACCATTATCTTCCTGCTTATATGTTTATAAAAGATGAGGCATAGAAAGGTAGAAATCTGCACACTGATCAAGATGATTTCTTTGGGGATTCTAGGTAATCTGAAAAAGAAATTCATGGGACTGGATGTGACTTTTTGGGACAGGACATCAAATATTCTGTTACAGACAGCGTCATCATGTAATACTTCATAAAGTTATCAAGGTCTATTTAGAAACTATTACTATTATTATTCATTTTGGAAATCTGTTTCAGAACATCACTGCTCTGAAGGTTTGACACTTTAATTTCCAAATTACCTTTGTTCATGTGCAGCTAAAACATCCTTGCTCTTGTGCCGGCATGGTCCATTAGCATTCATTCATGCATTTAGCCCTTTTTAAAATCAGTTTAGGTTTAGACAGCCTCAGATGTTTTGGGGCTAAACCAGCCAATCTTTTTTGTCTTCATTTCTGCCAGGCATCGTAGTAATCCCCTTCTGCACATATTTTCTTTCCACAGAGGTGCCTTCTTTTTTCACAGCTGCATTTTGTCTCAGGTTGCTTCTGGTTTTATAGCTAAACTAAACAAGCAGCAAAAATATTCTTTTAATAACCTCCTGGTTTAAGATATCTATGATTGTTTAAGTAAACAAATTCTATTTGAGGTGAAATGTCTATGTTACCGTGCTTTGGGAGATCTCAGCACAGTGTCCCTGTAGCTTGAGGGCTGGTTGAGAAGCACATGGAAGGAGTGGGAGCTTTGCATCTGAAAACAAAGGTATTACTCACTCCTCTGACCTCTGCTCACATGTATTTGTACCATTTTTGGATTTATTTAAAAATCTATTTTGTTAAACATCTGGCCAGCCAGAAGTATTTTATACTTGACTCACATTTATCTTGCTCTATAAATATGCATATCCTCAGCTGTAATACTGGTGGCCCCTCATTGCAAGAGGGTCTCTGTTAGCCAGGAATGGCCAGTGAGGTCCCCAAATAATACTGGTGAGTCCTCAGTAAACAGGAATACTAGGAGAAATAATTTAAACTTATAAAGTTTTAATTTTTCTTAATGTAATCAGAAATTCTTCCTAATTTTAATATCTATTAGCTAGGAACTTTCCTGATAAGTACTGGAGAAAATAATTCAGGAATACTGATTTTCATAGAGTAGACTTATTGACCTAACAGTCCTTCTTTTAGCTTTTTTTTCTTTGTTTTTTTAATATCACACTGTGATTCAGGCATGGCAGGTAACATTTCTTGAACATTTCATGGACTTTTTCCCAGGCCATCAAAAAGTGCCATTAAAAGTGAAGACAGCCCACATATCCCAGCTGTTAAAAAAAAGAAGTGCTGAAGCATAGTGAATGCTCTGATGCTTATCCATGAAAAGAGTAAACAAATTCTCTTATATAAAGTCTATATGCCTACTGTTTAGCTACAAGAACTTTAATTCACGTTTTTCCTCACAATTTTAAATTAATTTCTCAATGCCCTAAGCTACTACGAGGTCATATTTCCACGCAAAGTTACTAAACGAATATACTGGACGAAGGTCCAGTATCAAAAATCTGTTATACACCACGTGGCCTGCTTTGAAGAGGCACCAATCTGTCTTCCTGTCTTTGGTGAGCCCATGGATTTGTAAATAATCACAGTAAGTAGTTTCTAGTTACAGAGTACATAGTTACCCGGTGACATAAAAACCACCACCTTCGTAAAAACACCAGAGATTGATTTATATGTATATCATTCTGAACGATTGCATAAGTTATTGGACTCCATGAGGCACCCTAAATTCACTAGTTTTCACCAAATATAGGCAGGATGCTTATCTGTTGAATCAGTAACTTCCTCATGGTCCTGACTTTTCGTGTCCTTGGTCTGCTGGCGCCTTGCAGGAGCCCTTATAAAGAACAGCCGAAGTTCAGAGCAGCAAACTCAGTCATTTGGCTCCTCCCTGCGAGATTGCTGCGAGCGAAGTTTGGCCGGAGCGGTTTCTCTGCGGCCCCGGGCGCGGATTGGCCCCGCACCCGCGGCTGATAACAGCTAAAAATAGCCCCGGTATAAAAGCCCGGCCAGCAGCTCAGCCATCCTGGCATTCCCTCCTCGACTGCCAGCCAGGGAGGAGACCGTGCTCTCCAAGGCCCTGCAAGGATGTGACCAAAGAACACTCTGCTGCCTAATTCCACTTAACAATTAACTTGTCAAGACTGGACTGTGTGACTCATGGGGATGGTAACCAAGTACTATTTTATATTGAAAAAAAAAAAGAAAAAAAAGAAAAAAGAAACAGATTGAAGGCCAGATTTTCCAAGAAGGTTTCCAAGCAGAGCATGACAGGTGGGCTGGTGGAATGTCTTTGGCAGTATGCCTGTAGAATACTGTGTACAAGAATGTTGTATATATATTCACACCATCACCTGTATGGAGGGCATACTCTGTGATGATGGAGTTCTGAACACTTGGGAACACAAATGTATTTTCATTTGACAATGGTTTGACTAAGCTGGCATTGAAGAGTTCAGGAGTCTATTCTTAGCTTGCTGTTGATTCTGGGGAAATTGGGTCATTTCCTTGCATTTTTGTTCGCTTTCAAGCTTTTGTTTTAAGCCGTAGGCTGGGGGATCAGTGACTTCAGTAGCTGAGTGCATTTCGAGATAAATCTTTAGGTATCTGAAGTCATTTGGATGAAAAAAGAAGACACCAGTGTAGAAGAGCTCCCTTTTTTAAGTCTTGCAAAAGTTACACTGACTTGAAAACAAGGTGTGAACAGGGAAAGTATTAGGAAGCATTAAAAATCAGTGGCACTATCGGTCCTATCAACAGTAAACTATTCCTACATGTATTACTTCCAGTGGCCCTCCTCCTTGATTTTATGCAGCTTTGCCGTATGAAGTTTGTATGTGTGGATTCCCCTTCATTTTATTTACAGCACTTTAATTTTTTTTTTTTTTTCTTGGTTTACAATAATACAGTGTAAGGTTTGTAATATCTTGGGAGAGTGATAGATGACCTGGCTAACTTCCGTTCAGTTTTGGTTCTATATACTAATTATCTGAAAAGGACTATCAATTACATCTTAATTTGTTGCTTAATTGCTAGATCTCTCATGGCAAGTGAGATAATTACAGAAGGTGTTGGTTTGATTGTTCTGGTCACGAGACCCAGCATGGTCAGAGGTGATAGAAACTCCCTCACAGTGACTTCCACCTAGTCAAGATGCAGAGCTGAGTGGTCAAACCTCACAACATACCCAACTTCATCCTCCTGAACTCTGCTCTTCCTCTCTGAAGGTCAAATTTCTGCATGAACCTGTAGTCAAGCCTTAACTGGACAGTCTCCGTTTGCTGCTGTCCTTTGCAGGGGAATTTAGGTTTTCTCTCAACATCATGAGATACCTTTATATATATTTATTAATTAGTCTGGTATCAACTCTGATTTGCTGCTTGGCTAGAAATGGATAGAAGTTGCTAATAATGAGTAAAGGGGTCCATATCTCATTAGAACTTTTCTGAGTGACGTAGGTCTCATAGGAAAACTTAGTCCATTTTCTACAGAATTGTATCAGAGTTGTCACCAAGATCACGGCAGTGAGAATGCAAAGACAACCTGGATTTTGACATTTTGGTGGTCTGCAAGGTTGCTCCCAGGTGTTGAAGCTGGTGACTTTCTTACAGAAGTGATACCTGCTACATATTCTGTGAAAATTTTGTGGTTTTGGCAAAAGGTGACAAGTTCTTGGAAAAATCTTCCTTTTAAGAGGAAAAAAACCTTGTCTTTCTAGTTAGTATAGCCAGTATTCCCAGTTCTGATAGACTTAAACAAGGCACCACTGTTATTTAGACTGTACTCAGTGCTGAATTTCATAAAAAAATTTACTTTTGGTCTTAAGCCAACCTCCTTTTTCAAGAATTGCCACCAACATCTTTCACTTAAGGATGTGAGACAGGTTCTCTGAAGTCCTAATGGCCTGGGTTTGATGGCCACCAGCAAAAATCTGTTAATGTGAAAGTGTATTTGCAGAAGAGAAGTTCACATCTGTGCTTAACTAACCACCTTGCTTCAATTCTTTCTGGATGTCTGCATTAACTCTGCAGTGAAAAGTTTTTTTTTTTTCAAAAAAAAAACCAAAAAAACAAAAAAAAAAAAAAACAAAAACAGAACTAAAACCCCAAAAACTAAAATGGAGTATCACCAAGTCAACTTTAGGGGCTGCAAGATGCTGAACTCTTGCTTTGAAGTTCTTAGGAAGGAAAAAAAGAACAAAGAACCCACCGTTCATTTCATAACAGCTTGAAGTGATGCACTAAGGCAAGTGAGCTGGCAAACTTTGTGGAAACTTTTATCACAGAAGAAGTACCAAAAGGTGAAATGAAAAATGAATGAAGGCAATTTGTTACAGAGAATGGAAGAGTTCTTCAGTTCACTGTGAGGCTCAAGGTCAGCCAGCTGCATTAACCCAGGTGAGCAGCACTGCCATTGACCAGAGGCAGCACCATTGCAGAGGTTAAACTTTGCTGCCACAGAGGGATGTAAGGGTGTTGAGCCCTGCTATTTCACACTGATCAGGTGTGTGCTTTTCAGGGAGCAAAAACCCAGAGGGCCTTTTCTTAAGCCAAACAGTACACACACCACAGAGGATCCTGAAATCCTCAGTGCAGATCCATGCACATAACCTGCTGTGCAGGTACTGATGCCAGCATGTGAACCCATGGGGACTAGCCTGAGTCATGAGTAATTTCAAACTGACCTTCTGAAGGCTTCACCTTTTAGAAATAATGTGGATCAGAACATAGTAATTTCAGCTTTCAGCCAAATTGTTTGCTAAACTACAGTGTGGAACACAAATGTATCCAATGAAATCAGCAGCAACTGTGCATTCTTTGAGCTGTGTTTACTGGGAGGAATTGAGAACTAGCCTGAGATGTACATGAGTTGTACATACCATTTTGAACACTTTCTGTAAATAATAAGTCATAAATCTGGGATTCAAGTAGTGTGTTGTGTGCTCATCTTTTGTTTGGGGGGATTTAATCCTAATTTGCATGCTCATGCTTCAGATCCTAATTAATTTAGACTTAATTTATGACAAGAAGCATACAAAGAGTGAACAGAAATAATCTAAATAGGGACTTTCAGTACAAACTCTTGTAAAGAAATAATCTAAATAGGGACTTTCAGTATGAACTCCTGTAAAATAAGACAGGAATAGGCATCACTTATTCTGCTGCAGACTTGGAAGTAAAATCATGTAATTTTTATTCTATGACAGTAGTGAGTCAACAAGAATGGGTACATCACACTTACCTGGTGCTGTTTTTCTTCACCACACTTAATAGCATGGAGGATGCATTTTGAAAAGCAAGCGCTGAGGATTTCTACAATTCTCCTTTCATCAGCTGCACTATCCATATGGCCCACAGTTCAGGACAGTCTGTCATGCCCTCCATTGTATCTCCTACAATGCCACTTTCCAGAGCAGTCTCAGTCCTGGTTGGAAGTATCTTTTGTTTTTAATTGAAATGTCAGTTTTGGAATGATAGTAAAATAGAGGAATAAACCACTACTCTCTAGAAGCCTCTGTACTGAATGCAGCATTAGGAGATGATTTTGTACCTTTTCAGAGCCACTTCCTTACAAATGGATACCTGTGGCCGTCTCAATGCGAGCACTGAGATCATTATCCATAATGAAATCCCTCTTCACACTGAACAGCAGAAGGTTTTTCTCTTGAGGGTGTTAATGCTTTTTAATGTTACAGCAAAGTTTGATGCTGCATCCATCTGAAAACATAATTATATATAAAAATAATTCCATGGTTTTGGACTAGAACTTTGCAAAACTCCAGTCTGAGCTGATTCATTCTGCTAAACAGAAGAGTCTCATCCAGATAATTTTAGAGCTAAAATAATGGTTTTTAATAAAAAAAATAAAGGAGAGCTGCTGTGATGGATTCATAATATCTGGGGATGGGTATAGGGTGGGTTATCTCAAACTGGCCAGTTAATAGAGTGCAAAGTTTTCTGGCCTAGGCTTTTCCATCCTTTTCCATTTCTTGGGACATTCAGGCTGCACAGCTGTTTTATCTCTTGATGCCTTTTCTTCCATTACTTTGAGTGTGGAAAAAATTACAAGAAGGAACAAAATCACAGTTCTTCCATCAAACCAACATATTTTTGAGGTACTGTACATCTTTGGAGTCAAGGGAAAGTATCTGCTCACCCAGTGTTGGCATGAGGCTGATGAGAACAGCTTTGTATGTCCTTGCGTGTCTTGTACGTTTTGGGAGGGGAACCTGCTGTCCGGCCCCAAATATCTGAGACAAATCCTTTTGATTTTTCTGGAATTCAGACAAGGAATTGATAGTGACACATTGTAACTCAAAAGAAAATTAAAATTATTGGATTAATTCCTTGCAGTTGTTAACTTGTTAAGTGTGTTGCATGTCAAAACTACCAGCATCCAATAAATGCAGTTGCAAATTGCCAGTAATTCAGAACTGTCTGGAAGAGATGTTTTCATAACCTGTTCAAACCAGCCTGGCTGCTGCTTAGGTGGGGAGTATTTTGGCAACTAAGCAGTTAAATAATTCCCCATTAAAATCATAGCCCCAAATACCATTTACTGCATTTACTGCAGCTGCACCAAGTTTTTACTTCTTTTCATCACAACAATGAAAAACGTTGCCTGTGTCATATAAAACTTGCAATACCTGCTCCCATGGAACGAGCTGGATGGAAGCACTGGGAGATGGATGTGCTTTATGCCTTGATCCTTCTGGGTAACGTAGTGGTCTGCCGGGGAACTGCATGATACAGTTACATTCTGGATGCTTGGCCTCTGCTTCACCCCCTTGGGACAAATCTTTGCTAGAAGTGAAGCTTGGATCAGGCCTGTGAAACCTGATAGTGCAGCAGAGTTCACCTACAACAGAGGTCTTATGTGGGGACGTGGCCGTTCCTTTTCTGAAGCTGTCCTCTTCTTTTATTAATGGGATGATGTGCTCATATTCATTTCTATATCTCATAAACCTCAAACTATAATGACTTGGCTTAGGAGTTCATAATTCAGTGTCTAATGTTCTTGCGTGTAACTCAAAGCCTCTGCTACTTCTGACTTGTGAGAAAATGATAGGCCAAACGAAGTGACTCATTCTTTGCAGTAAAATGAGAGTGTACGAATTATTTATCAGTGGCTTACCCTTAATTTGGCTGAAGAAAGAGCTGATTTCATAACACACAAAAGAGCTGTGTAGACACTAAAAACCATTATAGTCAGAAAGGTTCCATCCAGATGTAAGTGATAAGTCAGTTTTATATGACAGAAAAGCAGTAAATGCATGAATAGTTTCCAAAAGCAGTGCATATATATATATATATATGCATCTGTATATATTTCCTCCTACTCACTGCCTTCTACAATGTTTATCCTAAATTCAGCTTTCAGAATCTCTTTTTTAAAAAACACCATTATATGAACAAGTTATGTTGTCTGTTATATTTGGTTTATTCTAGGGGTTCCATGGGGGTATTTTTGAAAAGCAGAGGGGTTTTTTTTTGCGGTGGGCTGGCTTATTCTTTCTGTGGATACCTAAAAGCACAGCTGGAATACCAGATATCTGGTATTGACTCAACTTCTGTAGCCTCTGAGCACCCTGTATCAAGTCCTGGGGCAGGGGGTGAGTAGAAGATGGTGCCTTATGGGTGGAAGCAGATGGGAAGGCACCTTCCAGTGGCAGCACTGCCGAGAAACACCCTGAACCAGGTGGGATCTGGCCCGTTCCTGCAGTAGTTTGTATCTGGGTTAGGATGGAAATGGCTGCAGGGCACCTTTGCTCTCTTTGTATTGCAAAGTTTCCCTTCTGCTTTGCTGAGCCTCAGCACAATAACCTTCATCTGCAAACTAATTATAACACTCCACTAAACCCAGACAGTAATTGGGAGGGAAGGATTTGAATGTTTTGACACGTTGAGTCTCTACCGAAATTGCTACCTCTAGAGTTTGACTTTCAGAAGCGCAAGGCACACGCAACTTCTGGAGTGAGGGATGGCACGTGCACAGGAATCAGGCACTAAAGCCATAGATTTCTTTGACTTAAAAATTACTGCAGGATTTGTCTGACCATTATATGTTTATCTCATTACCCTGGGCTCAGTGGAAAAAGTTAGACACTTCTAGGGCACATTTTTTCTTTCTAAAATAGACATCTAAATAGGTCACAATGCATCACAACTTGTAAGTGCCGATATTTTGAAAGCTGATCTTATTTCTACATTTTGGTTTAGCATTAGCAGCATTACCTCATTACTGTGCTCAGAGCTGGCAGTATTTTCTCTTCCAGAGCCAATAGAGATGGTCCTGTGATATAACCTGTTCAAACCACTTGCCTACATCAAAACAATGTTTTCAGTGAGGCTGGAGCTACAGGTAACCTCAGTCAAGTTGACCGATTTCCCATTGTTCCCAGGAACCCTCATTAAAGGGAAATTATGTCACCACAAGGTGCTAAAGGAAAACAATTTTTCAGTAAAACCCAAAAGCTTATAATTGTATAGTTAATAAGCATTATTTAGGGACGCATTTTAGAGATACAGTGATTGCTCTTAAGTTCTTGGCAGAATTTTATAACTGTAATGTATAATTACAATGCAATGATTCTTTCTGCCACATGTAAGTACACTTAGCCCATGTTCTTGGAAACGTGCCGGTAGGCCTAAGAATAATTGTACTCTAAATGTTTGGTAATTAATGTGCCTAGTCCAAAAATTACATGTAAAAATTTGAAATCAAAGTAGTAATAACACTTAATTCTTTTATAGTTAACCTTTCAGTTATTTGAATGAGTGCTAATTAGATCTAAAAACCATAAGCATACTTTTACAGTAGTTATAATGATGATTATGTTGTAATTACAGTTGCAACAGCATAATAAGATTTACTCGTTAACCATTTCAGTCCTTCATGGCATGCACACGAAGGAGATGTTGCAGGAAAATTCCCGTAGAACTTACCCGAAAGGCCATGGAGATGTTGGCTGTGGCTGCTCTGGAGCTGTGTCAAATGCCTAGAGGTCATGGAGGGAACTGGAGATCATCACAAAAGCACAGAGCTAAGAGCACGTTCAGGAAAGGCGAGTGTGTGATCATGTCAAAACCTTCCCCAAAAGGCCTCTGTGTGTCAGAAGGGGAAGGGAAAACTGCTCATGTCTGGCAGCTCGAGCTGCCAACAGCCTGTGAGCCAGAGCTTTCAGAGTCATGAAACAGGATCGGGGGCAGAAGTGCAGGAAGAGACTTCCTGAGGGCTGGAGGACACAAAGTCCCTCCAGGCAGGGCAGGTGATGAGCAGGACCCCTTTGATGGTGATGAGCAGGTGCCATTGACCCCTTTGCCTCTGCCCACTGTTGCCTCCTGCACCAGCAGTCCCTCCCTTCGTGCCTTTTGGCTGTGTCAGGACTTTCTATAGGTGCCACCTCATACTCAGGGCTGCTGTTCGGTGCCCTCTGAGTCATGCAAGGAATGCAGGGTGAAGGAAAGGGAGTAGAGATGACAGCAGCTCGTCAGCAGCAGGCTGAGGCCCTTGGAACTGTTCTCCCATGCTCCACCCAGCGAATCATCACTGTCCTGTTCCCCCTCTACAACCAGCACCCTGAGGGGCACGCTGAGAAATATCTGTGGGACCCAAACCTCTGCTCCTGAGCTCCATCAGGAGTGGTGGCATCCCAGGTGCTTCTCTCACCTGAGTATCCAGTTTTGGCTTCTGTACCACGTATGTGGTGGGGGTTGCTGAGGCAAAGCTCTGTTTTTCTGCCCATTCCTTGCATTGATCCAACAGCCAGTGCTCAAGCCCTTTTTTCCTTACCTTTCCTAGCAATAACAATATTAGGATTTTGAACAGCTAGAGGCAGGACAAACACCCTTCAGAAAAGCAGGGAAAAACATCACTGTTGCTTAAAGCAACGAAACCAGCCCTGCTGCAGGACTTCCTTCTTCCCTGTCCCTGGTGCTCCCAGCTGTAGAATAAGGGAGGGAACAACAGAAATGCTGAAAACGGGGAAGAGCAGAATTATTTGCTCAGAGACTGATCCTGCCGTAGGTACCAGGAGCTTGTCTCCTCCCCTATGAGTTTAACCCCACCCTCTCTTTTTTTATGCTCTGGGCTATTTTGGGCAGGCAGTAAGGGCTGCAGCTCTGCTCAGAGCACCGCAGCACTTGTTGCTCTGAAGAACTACTGTAACAGGGACTGCTCCTCTGCTGCCTGTCTCTTCTTAATTGTTAATAATTTAATAACCTGCAAACTTGTTTACTCTGCTGCTTTCGAGCTTTATCATTACAAATGATGTTTTAAGAGCTTTGTGAGAGAGGTTCAAAAGGGAAGCTCACACGCCGTGCAGTTGAAACCTCCTTTTGCCACTTAATAGCAAGAGATCAGCTGGGAGCCTTGGGGGTGAAAAATGACAGACTCTGTTGCTGCTAATGGGGAAGGAAAGGACCCTGAAATTGAGCTCTTTGTGAAGGTAAGTTGCGCTGTGAACTGGACACTGGTGTGACTCTCGGATCGGCTCAGCTTCTACTGAATAATCAAACTTTAATTTTCTGGCGCTGAGCGGAAGCGGGGCTGTGACAGCCTGTTATCTCTCACACACATGCTCACTCTGCTTTCTTCTTCGTGACATTGGAATTAGGTAATGTTGTGGAGGGAGAGTCGGAGTTCCTGTGTTTTATTGTTAATTCTCTCCTCATGAGTTTGTTCTGTTATTCTTAGCCTGCTGCCTGCAATGTACTGTGTCCTAACTTTAGACTTGAGGCTGTAGGCTTCAGGTTTTGCTCTATGAATCTTGACTTTCTTTTCCATTTTTGGGAAGAGCTGAGAAGTACCAGGATTTGGTACCTCAGCAGAGGCTGTCAGGTCTGAAATGCTGATGGACCATAAAACAATAAGGACTGAGATAAACTGTCAGTCTTCTGATTATTGATAGCAATACTTTCTTTCTTTTTCTACACCAATAAAAAGTAAATCAGTTTTTACTGTTGGTTTCCTCAGCCTGAAGCTCATTCTGATTTTATAGAAGGGTAACTGAGGACAGAAACCAATTTAATGAAAATATAGAAAAATTACTACTACTACACCTGTTATGTGGTAGGGTTTCATAATATTTCAAGTTGTGTACAACTGTTGGTCTCGGGCTGTGAAAATCTTACCATTAAAACCGGTGGCACAGTTGAAACTCATGACACATACAACCTTGTTGATAGCAAACTTGTGCAAACTCTGTCTCAGTGAAGAGCTCAGATTTTTTGATATTCAGAGTGTTTAAAGTCTCTACACGCATTGAGGCTGAAATCTCCTAAACCCATGTAAAATCATGGAATGGCTTGGGTTGGAAGGGACCTTAAAGATCGTCTTGTTCCAATCCCCCTGTCGTAGGCAGGGGCATCTTCTACTAGACCAGGTTGCTTAACACCTTGTCCAGCCTGACCTGGAACATCTGCAGCTGTTTGGTCTCTCTGAGCCTAAACCACCCCTGTAAATCCATAGGATTATTATTAATGTGTGGGAGTTACCTCAGACCCTTAGCAAACAGAGCCCTGAAAGATTAGGAAAGCAAATTCCAGCTCCTCCCTTCTGTCAAGATGAGGGTATGTTATTGCTTTGTACTCCCTGATGGATATTTTGGCCTGTAAGTTGAAGTGTCAGCCACATCCATGATGTGTATACATGGCCTCCTCACACGTCTTCCAAAACCAGTCAGTTCAGGTGCAGCTGCTCTGATTGAGCCAGCAGTGAGGTCTTTTTCCCTAGCAAACAGATTTGACAAGAATTTCAGGTTCAAAAGAGCCCTGTAGATGCTTTGTACAGAGAGCTTAATGTTCTAAAATGGACCAGCGTGAGTCCATACAGCCAGACACCTCACCTCTTACAAGTTGTTTCTATCAAATTGAGTTAAATCGAGATGTTTATGGGCTAAAAAATAGGTTGGTGATGTTGTTTGGCACTCTGTCATCAGTCAAACGTGTGCTGGAATGGAAATCTGTAGCTACTGATTTGTTTTAGTGCTCACACTCTTTCACTGAGGCTGACACGGATGTTTGTGATATGTGGTTCTTTGACTACATCAGCTGTTAAAGTGAAGGTCATTGCCCAGATTCATTGTGTGAAGCTCTGGATCCATAAGATAGTGGGAAAAAATGAGCACTGCATTAAACCAAGCCATGCCACCACCTGAAGATTTATAACTCCAGAAAGAACATTTTTAGTAATGTGACTTCCTGCATAATGCATATTGCAGGATTGCATAGAGACTCACATAAAACTCAGAGCTGGAGAAAAAGAATTAATTGGTATCTTCCTGGAGACTTTCCATTTAGGTTGAAAAATTGCAATTCTTGATATTTTGGAAAGGTGCCATTAATTTAATTAAAAGTTTAAAAGGTTGTATAGTAAAGCATGTAACCAGAGTATTAAATTATACACCTCAGAAGTTCCAAAATAGAAAGGAGAAGAACACCAAAGGAGAGACAAGCTGAAAGCTGAAAAATAATAGCATGTGAGAGAATCATGAAGAGGTGAAAACTTTTCTGGAGGGTGACTTTGCAAATAATAGGATATTAGTAAGAGGAGATAAACAGGAAGGCTGATCCAGGAGACACTCTGCAAAGGAGAAGATACTCTGTTTTAAGGCTGGAAAGAACACAAAAGTGGCAACTTCTGGAGGACCATGAGATACTGGGACAAGTAGCAAATGTAAATATACTGGACCACACTTGAAGCAAGTTCTAACAGCAAAGGATGTTGGGATGAATGAGCAATTCCTCATTTGATTTTTTAGAGCTGACACTTCAGCCAAGGAAAAGGGTTCTGTCCTGCATCCTTGAATGAACACACAGAAAACACAGAGATCAGTGAGAAAATACAGGGCAGTAGATGTGGCCTGGTGGAAACTGTAGCTTTCACAAGCCCAAATAAACCAGAAAGGGCTGTTTTTCACCAGCCACAGTGTCCCTAATAAAAGCATTTTCTGTCTCAGGTTATAAAAAGAAAGGTGTTACACAATTGGTCTATTTCCCTTTTCTGTTTATCAACCAGCAGAGCAGGAGCCTCAGACAGCCAAGCAGAGAGCGGGGTTGTAACCAAGAGCTGCTGTGTAACCTAATGCAGGTTGGCTCAGGGTCTCCTGAGCCGCACAGACAGGCTGGGCACTACCAGAACGCAGCTGAGCTGCTGTGGCAGGGACAGGTTAAGTGGTTATCACACCTATTTGTTATCATCCCCATTGATTTCACTCGTTTTCTAACTGTGCCCTAACCTGGATCTGTGAGATGTTTTTTTGTGAATAAGCGTTTGTTCTTGCAAGGTGCTCGACTGAGAGCAACCCCCCCCAAATCTGGGGCAGGACACAAGGAGAGCGATGGTGGGAGCGGTGAGGTCTGCCAGGGAGGTGGTGCTGCCTTGATCAGATGTGCAGCTTGTGTGAGCAGGCCTTTGCTGAACGCTGAAACTCTCCAGCAATTCCCTCTCTAAACTTGTTTGACAGGGAATTGGAGGAGGCTGCCAGAGAGAAAGGTTTGGTGTGTGGCGTTGCGAGACGCTGGTGGCGGCAGCGCTGGGGAAGGGAACATTTGGAGGTAGTGCTTGCTCTGTGCTTAACCCAGCTCGTAACTCAGGCTGATTTCAGTCCTTTGTGTGTTGGAGAAGCAAAGTGCTTCTGTATAAATGCCAATGACACCCTGATGGAAGGTATACTTAGCTTTTCCTGACAATCTTGCACCTGTATGCATGAACATAACAACAAAACTGAAATAGTTCTCCTTTTACATGAAGTAATAAAATTAAAATCCGTAAGGGAGGACCACAGGACTTTTGTGGCTTCTTTCTGTTTGCAATGGAAACAGGTATTTGGATGTACATTCCTTCGATTTCAGGATTAGACTAGTACCTAATATCAAAACTTAATTTGCAGGGAAATACATTGTACCCATGGAAAAAAAAAAAAAACAAACCATGATGCAAAGAAGACTGCATTTCTCAGAATGCAATCTAGAAAGCAAACAAACCTCACTAGTGGACCAAAGTACATTTCATTTTTAAAATCTTCCGGCTTTAGAAACAGTCTATAACAAGATATATCTTAATCTGTATTTCTGATAGTGAAAAGATGGTGATATCATGGTGGTAGGAGAATGTATGGTAAGCTGGCAGGCAGCTGCTTCTAGAAAGAGTCATTGTTGTGGCTTTGATGGATTAATATTAGGGATATGTTCATCAGTATCCTGGGCTACACTAAAATCAGCAGGACGAGTCAGTCGGGGGAGGTGATTCTGCCCCTCTACCCCACTCTTTTGAGACCCCACCTGCAGTGCCGCATCCAGCTCTGGGGTCCTCAGCAGAAGGAAGTTGTGGACCCACAGGAATGAGTCCAGAAGAGGCCACTAAGTTGATCACAGGGCTGGAACACCTTTGCTATGAACACAGCCTGGAGAAGAGAAAGCTCCAGGAAAACGTTATGGAACCTTCCAGTACCTAAAGGGGACTTGAGAGGGACCTTCCACAATGGCATACAGGATAAAGGGGAATGGCTTTAAGCTTAATGAGGGTAGGTTTATGTTAGACATTAGGAAGAAATTCTGTCCTGTAAGGGTGGTGAGGTCCTGAGACAGGTTGCCCAAAGTTGTGAATCCCTGACACTGTTCAAGACCAGGCTGGATGGGGCTCTGAGCAACCTGGTGTATCGGAAAGTGTCCCTGCCCTTGACAGGGGGGTTGGGATGACATGATCTTTAAGATCCCTTCTAACCCAAACCATTCTAGGATTAGGTGAGCAAGAGCTTTTGCTTAAAAGGTGTAAGGCTTTACTTCTCAAAGTGTTCACCCACAGTAACACTGAACACCCCTCTAGGGAAAATGTGAAGGTGCTACAAGTGTACAAATCAAAAGACACCTCTCAAAGGCCTGAAGCTTCCACAATCACTACTTCAGACATTTAACATGCCCCCATCTGCCAGGTGACTGGGTCCATTAGGATTGTGTCTAAAAGCGATGGCAAGATTTTGCACCAAACCTACTGTCGCTGAATGAATGGGTCAGTCAGAGAGCCTGGCTGCCAGGACAGAGCAGTCACCAACAACAGTGTGCTCCATCAGAGTCCCAGGAGCTGCTGCTCTCAGGAGGGTGTTGCTGCCCCTGTTTTGGACACAATTATCCCAGAAATTATCTCAGGGAGGAGAAAGATTTTTTGGGGTTTTTTTTTGGTTTGGGGTTTTTTTGTTGTTTGTTTGGGGTTGGGTTTTTTTGATTTTTTTTTTTTTTCTATTCTGGCTTTTTTTTGGTGCATTTTCTGGATTTTTTAAAAAGTTATTTCTACTGAAAGGTGATTTCACACCAGCCTTGGTTTGGATTTGGTGAAACTGTCATGTAGCCTTAAAGGAAGATATAAATAAAAATGTTACGCCTGTTACAAGCAATCATCCTCCACTATTAAGGCTTTTGTGGTTTTAATAAAAGAGAGTCACTCTGATAAGAAAACTGATTTCAGTTTCAGAATTTCAGGGTTATCACAACCAGTACTGGCTTAGCAAACACAGAGAGATAACTTGATAGGAACCTTTTAACCCTTTATAACAAGACAGGCTTTGCAGTGTATTTGATTCCTAGACTGCCCTCAAAAAGTTTTTCTTACTGATGGTTAGAAATCAGAATCAGATCTGAAGGGCTCTAAGTTCATTTCTGTTTCTTGAGAAGTGTGGGTATTTCCTGGGTATTTGGAGCTCAGCTTGGCTTTCATACAAAATCATTCCTATGTTTAGCTAAACTTTCTAGATAAAGAGGAAATAACAAAGATAAAAAAAGCACAAGGAAGAATAATGATACTGAAACATCTGGTCCAACCTGTCTGGTGCTCCAGGACTGACAATAACATTTTTTTGTTGCCAAGCCTTTAACATTTTGAAGGAGCCACAACCACCTTACAAGGCAGATATGTACAGTGTGTGCAGTCTCTGAGACTTTTCAGCTGTCACCCTGGAAGTGGTGTGAGCACAGGTGTATTGTGTATCTTGAATTTTTTACCTTTTGGAGCTGCCAAGAAGGTGATGGGCACCATGATTTGTGTCTCTTCAAACTTCTTTTAGTGAGGCAGTGCATGACCAGCAGCCTGAGTCTCCCCTTCCAGCACCCTGGCCTTGTGCTTTGGTATTAAGGTTACAAAATTTACAAGGTTTACCAGTAGGCTGGATACCAGGGAGGAAAATTATTTTACTAGGTTTGTTTAAACATCTGTAAATGAGTTTCATAAGTTCCATTCAGGGGAACTCAAGTATTTCAGTGTAATGGTTCTGCTAAGATCTTGTCAAATCAGGAGTGACCAGAATGACAAATCAGTAACAGCTCCACTTCTGCACTGCCTAATCAGGGAAATGCTGCCTGGACAGATCGTTGCTTCTCTGACCTTTTTATTAGGCATCTTCAATAAAATCATTAAAAAAATAGTCGGAGGAAAAACATCCGTCTTGGCAAGATTTAATTTAGCTTTAAACTTACATAGTTTAAAAAAAAAAAAATCAATAAATTGCTGGATAACTGCCTAGCAAATGTTTTAAAATTACAAGTTGCTTGTTTTTCCTTGTGATGAAGAAAACCAATACTTTAAAGAAGCTGAGTTATACAACCCAGCGTCGGTGTGTCTGTTTCATCTCTGAGCATTTGCAAGTTTTGTTTTGCATCAAGACAAGGGCCTCGTTGGTGGGAATATTAGAGACGGGCAGTAAATAGTTTAAGCAGGCCAAGTTTATAAAATGACTGGGCAGGGATATGTTCACTATCCCTGCCACCTTGAATCTAGTCTGGAATGCTTTTAGGATTGCTTGGGAAACTGGTTCTCAAGTTAGGAAGGGATTTCCAGCTGTGTCTCCTGCTTAAGTTCATGGGCTAATCCTTAATTTATGGTTAAAGATGAATGACACCCTGATCTGCCATGGTTTGGGGGTCTGCCTCTATAAATGGCTGTGACTACTTGCTTTTGTTAAACTTGATGGCATTGACATATACGTTAATTGTGACCAAAACATCTGATTAAAATGAAACATATTCCAATGCTTTGTTGAATATGCATAACTTCCTTACATGCCTTTATAAATGGGATCCATTCAAATAAGTAAGGATTCAGAAGCATTCAGCTTGGGTCATGGACACAAAAGTGAGTCAGTTTTATACTGCTGAGTTCAGTGGCAGCAGAATTAGGCCAGCCTAAGTGTATTTGAGATCTTGTTTAAACTCCACTTGCTAGCTCCTTCCTTTATTCCAGCTTTTCTGAGCCATACGGTCAGACTGGGTAAACACCGTGTTTTAATTTTGCCATGAAGAACTGATGATATTCGTAATTATTATTGCTGGTACTTAAAAATAGCCACCAGTGTGCTCTGGGTGCTCTATGTTTAGCTGCAGGTTGCTCCTTTTCTGTCTCTGGCAGCTCCTATCTCGTCAGGCTCACAGGTTGTTGCGTCGTGGTTCAGTGATGACAGTGAAGCTCCAGTAAGTGTCCTCAGGAAACTTTTATTGGCAATACATGGCTCTGCTGAGGCTAATCCAGAGCAGCAAATGTCACCGGGATCATTTGACATAACATCCCAAAAATACACAGGGACCCTTTCCAAGAGAGCCAGCAGGAAGTACATCTGCCCGTGCTCCAGGATTTAATGTTGGTATCAATTCACCTGCCTATGTCAAACAGAGTTTAATGGAAGGCTGTGTAGGGATTGGTTAGGAAGACAAACTGATCATCACAGCAACAATATCACTTAATTCCTGTGTGGCACATAATTCTTCAAAATGTGGCAGATACCCCACACAATAATCCCAGCAGTGCTCCAAATAGGTAATGGAAACATTATTTTGTTAGTAGTATTTCCAATTTTCAGCTAAGAGCTCTGGTAACTTTTTCAAATGACTCCTTTTTAACAGAGTCAGGCAGATAGTAAAGGGCTGTGGCTTTTTAGTTTTTTTGTGTTAGTTTTATGCATGAATAACAGAAGATTTTAGTGATAAACTTTTTTTTTTTTAGCTAAGGCTGACTCAAAATCAGGGAGAATCAGCTGGGATAAGGAAGGGTTTGGTTTTGTGCTGGATTCAGTCTATAAATCTTTCATGACATAGGAAATCAGAGCAGGTACCTAAGGTGCTATAATAGGTACTTTGTAAATAGCTTGAAGTGATTTGACACAGTAAAACTTCACATGGAAATTTCCTTATTCCCTTTCCTTCCTTGTTTTTTGTTCTCCCCACTTTTTTGCACTTCTGTGTTGCTGGCATGCAGTAAAACTCACCTAGATGGGGTAACAGGGATATGTATGTACATCTGAAACTATGAGTTAAAAAATCTGGGTTTTGTAGGTCTGAGGAGTTTGATCAGCATCATGTATTCCTGGCATGATTTTTTATATTAAACTTAAGTCTTGGAAATTATTGCAGTGGAACAGAAGTAACTCAACTCTATCCAGCTGCGTTTTGCAGTTTCAAAGCTGGTAATTTTATCCAATAATACCTAAGGGTAGAACTGAATCTAACTGATTGCATTTACATCATGTCATTGCTGTTTGTTACGTAACTTGATTGCCAGTGCACACGTAAATGTAGAACAATGAGTCCATAGGATTTTTCTTCTCTGACTCTCTTAATAAGAATTTAAAGATTCTTTGTAAATGAGTATTATTCTGTCCCTCTCAAGAATAATTTCATGACTTATGTTTTAGAGTGTTTATGATTTTACTCTTCTATATGTATCAAAATTTATTAATGGTGGTGTTCACTGGCTGAAGTGATCTTCCAGGATTTAACACATATCCTTCTTTGATTCAGTGACTCTGATGCATTACAGAAATTTCATGGGAGGAGATGTGTTCAGGAAAGGGATTGGATCACAAAACACCTGAGATACAGTTCTCTAACACACCACAGCAAAGCTTTGCCATGTTAAAATAGCCCCAGTGTTGTCAAAATCCAAATCAAGGTTTTTTTGACTTTCCATTCTATGAACAAATGAGCACCTCAGCACTTTACCTTAATAGAAGGCAACAGCACAGCTCCCACCATTCAAACCCTCTGATTTTTATTATTTTTTCTAATCAAACTGTGAAAACGTCCTGCAATGCAAATTTTGTGTGTTGAACTCAGTAATATTCCCAGGTTTTGACCCAAATTCTTGGCAAGATTTCTTTACTTTTGTGCTTTTCTGCCTCCTTCAGTGATCCAAGGCAAGTTTTTCAGGTTTTCTTCACCTTTATAAAATGCTGATACAGTCCTTCTCTAATGCCAGGTTTGTGCAGATGTGTTGCATCTTCTGCAGGACCAACTTCTCTGCTTTTCCTGCTTGTTCTCACACACAGAAAGACTCATAAATTTATACCAGTCTTGTAATCCCCATGATTTCTATGTTGGTCCCCAAAGTAGCCTGGTTACTTCTTAAGAGGTATTGTATATCTGGAGCTTGAGTGCTTCTCCAGTTTTTTTCCCTGTGCACCTGATTTCCAGAAGACATTAAAATAGCTCCTTTTTATGTATTTCTGGCAACCCTTCATAAAACTGAAATAAAGCACTAATTGAAAGGCATTCCAGGAGGGCTGTGTTGTATTAACTTACTAATGCATCTGTAGGACAGTAGGAGTTGAAGCTGTCCCTGCTATAGTTACTCTGGCATAAAGGACATTATATTAAGGATGAAGGTGCTCAGAGAGTGACAGTTTGCTCTTCTAAATCCTCATCTTGATAGATGCCAATTTAGTGCACAGTGCAGATGACAGAAGCCCGTGGCATTCACCTATATGAGCTTGCAAAATGTAATTAAAATGTTCAAGGCCTAATATTTAAGGCTGAAACTGATTTTACTTTACTTTAAATTCTATAAAACTTGCAAATGTTTTATATGGGAATAGTAACTTTCCCCCCCTTCTTTATGTAAATCAGGCTGTAAAAAAGCCATTTCTTAACTATTTCTGTTGCTTCTCTTGCATTTCATAGAATCATAGAATGGTTTGGGTTGGAAGGGACCTTAAAGATCATGTAATTCCTACTCCCCTGCCGTGGGCAGGTACACCTTCCACTAGA
Source organism: Oreocharis arfaki (assembly GCA_013398015.1). Taxonomy (NCBI): domain Eukaryota; kingdom Metazoa; phylum Chordata; class Aves; order Passeriformes; family Paramythiidae; genus Oreocharis; species Oreocharis arfaki. The sequence continues at coordinate 134,226 of VZRR01002470.1, read as the reverse complement.
CCAGGTTGCTCAGAGCCTCATCCAGCCTGGACTTCAATACTTTCAGGAATGGAGCATCTACAACTTCTCAGGCCAATTTTTTTGTTTCCTCTGGTCTAAGAAAAACATATCATGACTCAATTCACCATTCACCAGTATCTCAGGTGTTAAAACCCGTTCATGATTCTGGAAATGGGGTTTATGCACAGAGTAAGTTTGCTTGATTTAGGTATGGCTTTAGTTTCTGTTTCTCTTAACCAAGAAGATGCCAAAGCAGATACAATTTTTAAGAAACTTTTGCTGCTAGTAAAGACATATAAGTGTAATGTTCTACTGCTTGGAAACGGGCTCATCACCTCCAAAGAGAGTGTGCTGCTGCAGGCTCACAGTGGAGTTCAAAGTATGATGAGCTAATCCTTGTATTCTCCATCTCAGAAAACATTTGACAGCTGAGCTCAGTAAGTGTGTATATTCAGAAAAGTCTGTTTAGCATCAGTTTTGAATGTCCAGAAGATTTTTTTTTTTTTTTTTTGGTGAAAGTGTTAGGGTTTGTTTTCTTAATTCTTTGTAGTAAACCATAGGGTGATACTAGAAGTTCTCCAGCCTTCCTAGATGCTGATAGGAATTAAGCATCCTTAGATCCCAGTTCTGCAAAGGAGGATGTGGAGGCTGCTCTGTGCTTTGGCAGCCACCTCTGAACATGATTGTCTTTGCAAAAGACACGATTTTTGATTAAAAAAAAAAAATAGTTGCCTTTTTTATAGCATTTCTGGAGCACCATACAGTCATGGTCAGCACTTGACAGGTGAAGAAGCTGAGAAGTTGTGTCCTTGTGCAAGGAGAGCCAGCAAGAACTTCACCTTGGTCCTGTGCTCTGTCCTTTAGTCACAGCTCTTGTGTCTTCTGGGTTTTGTGCAGCATGACTGTTTCAGTGTTCGTGTGCCACACAGGCTTAGTAATTCACAGTAAATAGCCCAATAACAGACACACAAATCATACTAGTCACAGCTATGCATTTTTGCTATTTTTATGTCATTGCTGTTAGTAGGGAGGGGTCAAGGTTTTGATTATCTTTTGGTTGGCTATTTTAAACACACATAGAGCTTATGTGTGTTAGGACATTGGAAAAGAAGTAGAGAAGAATAATTTTAAGGCTTAAAAATTGCTCAAGATAGACTGCCTTCAGGATGGCATTCTCCTTTAATTAAAAGAGCAAACATCACTTGACTGCAATATTAAATGTATCTGGGGGGTCTTTTTAGTACAGTGGTAACAAGTGTAACGAGACAGAGAATCACTGAATGGTTTGAGCTGGAATGAACTTAAGGACTGTCCACTTCCAATCCCTCTGTCATGGGCAGGGACACCTTCCACTAGACCAAGCTGCTCCAAGCCCCATCCAACCTGGCCTTGATCTCTTCCAGGGATGGGGAATTCACAACTTCTCTGTGCAACATGTTAATAGTTAAGGTCAAACGTAGTCAGGTTAGGAGTAGGCTTAATAGTAACCATAAAGGTGATTAACTGTTGGAATGAACCACCAAAGAAGTCATGCCCTGTTTGCCTCCGGTCAGATCAAGACTACATATGCTGTTATGAAGCACACATAGTCAGGGACAATAAAGGAATAAACTTGCCAGAAAATCTGCAAACCAGCAGGACATCGCAGTGGAGGAGGTCTTGACAAAGCAGAACAGGGCTTGGTTCAAGCACAGAAGGAATCTTTGTTTTCTCTGTCTCTGAATGACAGCACAAATTTGGTTGAGGCTAGCCTGACAGAAATGATCCTGAGAGGCTGCTTACGTGTCCTGGGTGTGATAATGGGTTGTGATTGATTCAGGTGGTGGCTAAATATGAGATTGCTTATCTTATATGCTTATCGTAACTGGTTATGCAAGGGCTAGACTTTGGAAGGGCCTCCAAAGGCTGAGCAGATGAGTGCTGTGTCAATACAGGTCAGACCTTGAAGGTGAGGTGAGGAAGAGCTAAACTGGAGGATACAAGAGTTGAATTCCCTTTCTGTCTGCCATTGCCTAAGTCACATCACAGCCCTGTGCCTTGGCTTCATTCCCTGTGAAACATTTGCCCCAACATCCATTTTCGTATCTGTGTAGCCCAGTAGCATGTCCAGCTAAAATTTCCCCTCTTTTCCCTTTATACAGATGAGTGGCTGTAAAAGCTACTCAATCATCGTGGATTAACTCCTGACATAATGCTGAATTAATTCTCAGTATTAATTGCTTCTCCATATGAATTGCCAAACTTGTCCTCGCCACGACGTTTTAACACCCGAGTAAACACCCTGAACCTTGACATCCAGGGCATGCAGCTGTTGTTGTTCTGAGTGCTGGTGCGTGCCTGTACCTGTGTATTGTCCCAAACAAGTGGAAGTCAGAGAAACCAGCCCCGATGGATCATCGCTATTGTTGCCGGTGTTTTTCTAGATTGTGACTCAATTTGTGTGGGTCAACAGGCACGTTGTGTTACTGCTTTCCTTTTGCTTTTAGCTGCTGAATGGGCAACTTCAAACATGCAAATGCATATCATGGGGGGAAATTATTTTCTTTCACTGCCCTGTGTTTTGTGATGAGCCATTGCTGCTGATTCAGTGTGCAACTGGAGAACTGTTTTGTTTGTTTATTTTATTTGTAGTATTTTTTTTTTTCAAAAGCTCTTACTGAATGAAGAGGGATTGAATCATGGAATATTCTTGCAGGTTCTAGGTTCTCTCAGAATGGCAGTTTTAGTTATTTTTCTGTGCTCAGTTCTTTTAAATGCCCAGGACATGCCAAGAGGAATCCAATGCGACAATGCCCTTAATTATTAAGTCTATTTTCAGTCTTCAATTAGCATTAATTAATTTTAATTCACTTTTTGTTTCTGAGTATTGACTCACCCATGCAGTTTGACAAGGAATTCAATTTTGCCTTGATTTACTAAGTTGCCCTTTCTTGTACTGAGATGTGCTAAATTTGAATTTTTGGTTTTGTTTTCTTTCTAAACAATATCCCTGAGTCTCGCACTTAAGCTCTAGAGTCAGTCGTAGGGCTGGGTCTTGTTTGAGGTTCAAAAAGGATGTTTTCTCTGCATTAAGCACTCAGTGTTCACCCTGCTCCAAGGTGAAGCCACAAGGAGCTCCTAGGAGTGCACAAATGTAATCTCTTATTACATATTTCAATTCCATATTTACAAATCTTCAATTACATATTTCTCTAAATGTTCCATATGTCTTCTTGCTATTCAGTCTGTAATAAAGGCAGGTGAACATAGATGTGGGAAGACTTGTTTCAGAGTGGGAAGTATCCACTGCCCATCCTGGCTCATTGACACCAGCAGCCCCATGCTTGTGGGAACACCTTTCTTTTACTGAGAATAATCTCTGTTCAATGTCCTCATGATTCAGAGTTTTATCTTAAAAGAGATGATTTAACAATAGTAATAAATGCTGACTGTAGACAGCTCCTCAGGTCCAACCTTGAAGAGCTGGGGAAGGATGTGGCCAAGATGGGAACTTCAAAGAAGTAATATAACATTATAAAAAAGTTATATAACTTTATAAAAAGTTACATAAACTCTATAAACTTTATAAAGTTATAATTAGTCCCATGACATCTCTTTCACTCTGGGTACCAAGGTTTATTAATTTTAAAATTCATTACAAATTATTTGAATATTTATTTAACATTTATTTAAAGCCATATCCAGGATCTTTGGAAGTGAGTGCAGTTAGTACTAATCACCTTGTGCCATGCTGCTAGAAAGAGAGATTTTGTACTAACAGATGTTTAGCTTTTTATTGTGAAGGTGTGAAATTATAGGATTTCTCTTATTTGTTATTTTTGAAAGACCACCCTTGTGTGCTTGACATTTTACAACAATAGGAAAAAAAATAAATCTCCGTTTTAGAGAGAATCGTAAGTAAAGATGAAAAAATAGCTAATTTTTCAGATCTTTTTCAGGTACTTGAGGGAATTGGGCCTAGCTGTACACAAAAAATGTTCAGAAATTCTCTTGCCAAATGCTGGTTTCTCAATTACCTGATTAACCTGGATTGTCTCCAGAGAAGGTGGAACCTTCTTGTAAACTTAACAATAATGGGTGAGGAGATTTAGAGGGCATGACCCTTGTGTCTCAATCCACTTCCACCATATTGAAAAGGGTTGGTTTAATTTGAATAAAGCAGTTGGGTGACAATGCCAGAGAAGCAGAGTGGAGAGCCAGAGAAAAGGGTGGGAGCTGGGGGCAAGGTATCAGTGTTGCTGTCACCAAATCACTGGTGAACGCCAGGGAATGGGGAATATGGCTGAAAGGTGAGTGGCATAAAATGAAAGAAAATCAGCAAAGTGTTTATTTTTTGCGGGGGGAAGAGAGTGAGTAAGAGATATGTGGGAAGAAGGCTGCCGAGTGCTTCTGAGACAGCTGTGAGAGGAAAGAAAAGGCTGGAGAAGAGTTTTGCTGTACAACCATCCTGGGGTCACTGCTGGGCTTTTTGGAGGGTGCTCCAACTGGAGTGTAAGGAGTATAAGAGACTTAGGAGTGATAATAATAAAAAAGAATAAGATTATATTTGGAATCAAAAGCATGGTCAAGGTTCCCAGAAACAAAAGGACAGTAAAAGTTGCAGAGGTGCTAGGCAAAGGACAATGGATTATTTTAATTATTAGCATTGAATTAAACTTAATTAAGCTTTGGGTTTCTTTTTGTCATCCTGCATAAGAGGATAAAATGAAATTAGAGGAAATTCAATCTGAGCAGCAAGTCAAAATTTGTTTCGAGAAAATTATCAACACTGTTTCTATGAAAAGTTATTAAAGCATTTCAAACTGACCTAACAGTACAGACACAGGAATTTAAGAAGCTGTCCTGCACTGGGATACTGACTAAATAAGAAATGTGTTCCAAACTCCTCTCATTGAGCTAACTGTTTTTTCTGTTTACAACATTTATCATACATTAACTTCAGAAGCCCATACTGCAAAAAAAAATTGTAACTTCTACTTTTATTAATACACACACTTATTCAAAATGTCTCAGTAGCTTTTGGAAAGCATCACTGTTTATTTTCTCCATCACTTGATACTGAACACACAAATTGTTTTGCTTTTAGGTGAGTCCCAAGGAACATTTACTTGCTGTTTGTGTGTATGTCTTAGACTCTTGCTTTCACTGCAGGTATTTTCATTTATGAACTCAGAACTTGCTCTCTCTTTCTTGTTTAATGAAATATTCAGATAGAGTGGCATCAGAAAAGACTGCCTTGTAGTGCAACACCCCTCTAATGGCTAAATAAGACTGCATGTCTGTGTAGCTGATCAGATGAACAAATACAGCAAGGAAGAAAATATTAAAAGTGAAAAAAACATCCCCTCAATACTAAACTCTGTAATTATTTTTCTGTGAGTAGCTGGAAACCATAAAATTTATTTATAAGGCATTTTTATTCTCAGGGCATTACAACTTGGTCCAAATGCCAGTAATATTGTATTGATAATTAGTTTGTTGGAGGGACTGAGGGTTGCACTCGTAAGTCACACCGAGGTGCAGACATCAAACCAAAGACTGGTTTGGGCCTGTGGTTTGCTGCTCTTTTGCAGCTTGATCTGCTTTAGGTGGAAGCCACAAAAACTCATTATATTTTGGGGTGGAGCTTCTCCCCGTGCCCTCTGCAGGGCTCTGAACTTGGCAGATGAGAAAGGAGAAAGGAAGGCCCAGTCCTGCCCACTCTGGGACACCTCCCGAGGGATGCCAATTGCTCTTTTAATCCATTCAAAGTCACTGATGAACACTATTTTTATGATGTTAATAAGGTACAAAATGAGACCCCCGATGACACATTATGGGGTCAGCTGATATGGTAAATGCCCTTATCAGCAACACCCACCATCCAGACCTTTATTTGCAGTGCCTGCAAGTGACTCTCTTTTCTAATACTGCAAATAAAGTCATGGAATTTCAATAAATAATTCAGCCCTGGATCTTATTTCGGGTTCAGCGTTAACTTTCAGCACCTGGCTGCTGTTATTATTTGTTGGTCTGATATGCTGCTTAGAGGCATGGAAATTTGGCTGCAATTCACAAACATTTGCAGAATATGCTATATGACCAGATTATTACCCCTGGCTCAGAGATTTTTAGCAGACATGCGAATTCCAGATGTGCCAGATTTGATTCTTACAAGAAAAACTGCATGCAGGATTCTGGTACTGTAATGGGAGCTCTGCACAGATCTTGTTTTGGAGAAACAACTCCTGTATTTGCACCTGATCTCCACTAGAAACAGGAATAATTTGGCTATAATTTGCATTGCCTATGACACCTTTTGACAATGATCTATCTCTTATTTTATTTTCTGCAGCTTCTCCAGGGGGAAATTATTTTTTTCTGTATCTAATTAGCTCTCAGGATATAGAATCATCAATATCTGAAAGTATTAAAATTGGTGCTTTGTGAATAGCTAAATAAATTCTTTCTCACAAATTCTTTCTTCAGAGCACGTAGAACCACTCGTGGTTTTAATCATTTATTAGGAAGAAACTAGTGAATCCAAAGTATGACTCTGCTTTCACTGAAGTCAGTGGAAAATTTACCATTAGTGGGAATATTTTGTGTGAATACTGACTGTTATGGAATTACACAAGGTATATTATCATTGAATCATAAAATATTTTGAGTTGGAAGGGACATTTTAGAGATCATCTAGTTTGACTCCCCTGCAATAATCAGGGACATCCTTAACTAGATCAGTTTGCTGACAGCCTTGTCCAGCCTAACCTTAAACGTTTACAGGTCCCTACCACCGACTCTGTTAGAATATAACACATTAATGAGTGTGGCACCTAAAGGCAAAAAATCTGATAAGATCCTGCAGGTTTAAGCTTCCAAAATGAAGGAGCTGCATTGTGGATATGTAGAGCACGAACAGTCACCAGTATCAATATCTTGCAGGGCAAGATCCTTCCAGTACCTGAAGGGAGCCAACAAAAAAGGTGGAGAGAAAATATTTGCGAGAGCCTGGAGTAACAGGACAAGGGGGAATGGCTTCAAACTCGAAGAGAGCAGGTTTAGATTGGGTATTAGGAAGAAGTTCTTCCCTGTGAGGGTGGTGAGGCCCTGGCACAGGTTGCCCAGAGAAGCTGTGGCTGCCCCATCCCTGGAAGTGTCCAAGACCAGGTTGGGAATGGCTTGGAGCAGCCTGGGATAGTGGAAGGTGTTCCTGCCCATGACAGAGTGGTTGGAAATAGATGGTCTTTAAGGTCCCTTCCAACCAGAACCATTATGATTCTAAGTTTATTTATCTTAAAAAAAAAAAAAAGGATTTGTGACTTTTTTGTTCAAAGTCCTTACTCCTTCCTATGAGATACACCATTGTATCTAAAACAACCAACAGTAGCTGATGCTTCAGCATCTCTATCAACTTTTATTAAAATTGTGACAATTTTCTGAGTACTTCTGTGTCCTGATTTCCCAAATCCTGTCACCAAGGTTCCTTCTAGTCCCTGAACCCACATGCATAAATGCAATTGATAATTGAGAAAAGAAGATTACATGTATAAGTGATGTGACAAGTTAGGTACCTTTTGGAAAACCCCATAAATGGGATGTTGACTTCCCTGAGAGCTGCTCCCTGCAATGCAAACAGCCGACGCTAGAGGGGATTTTACTACCACTCTATGTGAGGCATGTGCCTCTCCCAAAAACCCTTCCAAAACATATGTTCTAGTTCAGCCGCAAGATGTTGGCTACAGGCTGAGCGAAATCTATGTTTGTATGATGCAAAAGGTCAGGAAAGATTGTGATAATTGTCCCTTCTGGCCATGAAATCTCTGAGTGAAATTCTTGTCCTGTCAAAGTCACAGGCAAAATTGCCATGGATTTCACTGGGGCCAGACTTCATCCTGTGCAAGTTGGAGGGAAGCAAAAGTCTGTGCCATCAAGCATCCAGCATTGGCAGCAGGAGCAGCTTTGTTGTCTGATATATAACTGTTAGAAAGCATAACTGTGTAACTAATATATACTGTTAGAAAGGATTTTTAAAAGATCCTATGCCTCCTCTCTGCTCTGCAGCAGGATGAAATAAATCAAGACCAGTTTTACCAGCTTCTTTTGATTTCTTCAAAGCCTCCACTAAATGCAGATTACACAACCTCCTTAGAAAGCCTGCTTTGTGTTTCATTAGTCCTGTAATTACACTATTTTTTTTCCCTCCTAAATCTTTATTGTTGCAAATTGAGTAAAATACTTAATCCCATCCTTTGTGGGCACGAACAACAATGGATCATCATCCTCTTTGTGAAGCAGTCTTATACATGCTTGAGGACTGTTATGTTGTAGTAGAACAACACATGTACATCTCATTATCTTGTTGCTGTTTCCTGTAGATGCACAGACTGATGATTCACATTGTTTGTGATTTACGTAAAACCTCCTTCGCTTTGCCCTCACCAGCTATTCCTCATCCTGCATTTTGTACATTACATTTTGTTTTTCTCACATCTTGCACCTTGAGGTTTATTTTGCTGAATTTCATTTAAGTGATTTCAGACACTTTGTTCCAACTTCTTAGCATCTCTTTGAGTCTACTCCTCTCCTGGGAAATCCCAGTAACCTCTCTGTGCTCGTTGTTGTCAGGAAATTTTGTAAGGTTCTGTCTGTTCCTTCCTCCATTTTGCTAATGGAAACATGAAATATGACTCATCTTGTCAAAGACCTTTATGGTACCTTTATTTATTACGCGTTTAAACGCTAACAGAAAACTTTATTATTGCTGCTCCATGAGTATTTTTTCAACTACTCGTACAAGCACTTTGCAGAGGTTTCGTGCAGGTCCTGTTTCCCTATTTAATTTGTGAAAATACAGTCTGGATCTGATGTCAAAAACCTTACAGAGGTCAGCTTCTGGGTACCTGCTCCTTCCTTTCTACCTGAAGTGCTGGGAAACCTGGCAGAGAACAAAATTTGCTTGGGTCAGTTCATGTTATTTGCTCCTGATATGTCCATACTGTCTTTTCTTATCGACTTTAGATTTCCACATGCACTTGCAAGTTACTGCTACTCATTTGTCCCAGTATCTTTCTATATATTAAGCTTGTATACCTAATGTATCTTGAGTTCTTTTCTTGTTCCTTTGGTGCCTCACTCACAATGAGTTACTGATGGGTCCCCAAAAAGCAAAGATCTTAAAAGCTATTCTCTGAGGTTGCATCCACTGGCTGCTGCGGGTACCCAGGATCCTGTGCCAGGATCTTCGTGCTGCTTTATTAGATTGGAAAAGGCTCAGGAAGAAATGTAAAGGATGATTGTTGCTTGTCCATCAAGCCAAGAACGAAACACCTGTGTCTTCAGTCCACTATGTCCCAAAGCACAGGAACTTTGTGCACAATCTACTATCGAGAGCTATGATGAGAATGGCAATTTTCGGTTTTGAAGAATTTCAGGATTTTGCTCTAAATTGCTCTAAGTCTAAAAAGCCCATTTTAAAAAATTCACAGCATTACTGAACAGAGGCTGTGGTGGGTTTTCTATGAGGAGGGAAACTGCAATTGTAATTTTAAAAGGAATTTTTGGCTGCTGGATGGGCTACTGGGCAGCCAGGAGCCCTGTGAGTCCTGCTGAGCTGCAGGTTGTGACCCCGCAGCTTTGTGTGGTCCCATCACCCTGCCTGTCCTCGGGGGCTGGCCGAAGATCACAACTCCAGGTGTATCCCCAAGGTGATGTGGCCAAAGCCTTTGTGCATCTCCATCAGGTATTTGTCAAATTCCAAGTGAGCTCCTCAAAGCATATTCTTCCAGTGGAGATTTTATTTTTCAGCACTCTTAATTTTTTGTCTAGTTGCTTAAGAAAATCACAGTTAGTGATACTTCCCTCTTACTGAGGCTTTTAAAATCAGCTTTTCATTCTGGGTGGCTTGTGGCCTGATCTGCTAAATGTAGAGAGCTGATACTTGTGAGAAATCATCTGCCTTCAAATTGTCTCACAAGATCTAAAACCGCTAGCCACTATGGGAATGTCAGCCTGCATTAATACCCATCCTTTAGGCCATATTTTGCTGACATTAAAAGTATATAAATTAAAGACATTCTCTATGTGATTTCTTTCTACAATACCACTCACTCTTAATGACTCTCACTCTTCTGCGGGGCTTTTCCCTTATACATCACCGTGTGAAAGTCAGTCTTGGTGTTCAGAAATGCCTCACAGCAGAGCAGGCTGGAATATGGTCTCTTGGAAAAAAAAATATTTTGGTACCAAATGTAATTTATATATATGTAGTTGTATATATTCGGTGTAGGAAGTTTTGTTATAGTTCCCACTACCTCTGATTAGCTGGTATTAATTTCTCATTAAGTTGACCACATCTGAAGCTAAGTAATTGATCTACAGATATAAATGAGAACAAAATAATATAATGTTCTAGGGTATCAGACCAGTCTGTGCTCTTCTACTCTGCTGGTATTTGTCAAGTCATGGAACTTTAGAAGAAAGCAGAAGAGGTGATGGAAAAGCATGGAATAATATCCATATGATGATACTATTCTCCTTTGTCTAGTCTGTAGTTTTCTAACCTCAAACTGCACATGACTGATTGGAGTTCTCAGACACTACAGAATTTATTTCAGAGCAAAACTCATTTCGTGCAAGAACAAATACAGTGGCCAGTGCCTCCAACAAAGCCCTTGAGGCAACTGAGACCTATTTGTGCAGGTTGATCTCTGCATGCAGCTGTTCTGCTACCAGGACCTCAGCCGATGTGACAGATGAATCTGATCTGTAACTGTGAACATCCTAAGCCATCATGAAAGGATTCTCTGGAAGAAGCTAACCTATAGGTCTGATCCCTTCCTGCCCATGCTGCCCCTCATGTGGATAGAAAAAGTTGAAAAATCATGATTTACCAATATAGATATAGATAATATTTGTCATATCCTAACTACATGATGCCTACGGGGTCTCCAGCCTGCAGTTCTATCTCCTGAAAGTCCTGAATGTCTCAGGAGTAGAGATGCATCTCTTCCAAAGCTGCAGAGATCTGAGAATTGCAGTGACAGCTCCTTGGAGATCCTCAGCCCTGCTGACGTGCTGCTCAGCTGGTTGGAACCCAGTGTGAGAAGCCAGCTCCCCTCAAATTGGCCGGCAGAGCAGACCCGGTTCAGCTTATGTGCATCTAAAATATATGCCTGTATGTAATGCCAAACTTGGACAGCATTTTGGCTGGCTTTTGGGGAGCTGGCTAAAGAGTCTCACCACTTCCTTTTTGTTTTGTTACTACCCTGACAGTCCTTCAGGCAAATGCTCTATTTTTATTTGACATATATGCGCGTGGTCCATTTCCATGTGTGTGTGCTTGGGGATATATTCCTGCTCTATCTTGCCCTCCCTTGGAAGGCTGCTGCCCACAGCTTCTCCTAGCAAAATGAAATCTCAGCAAAAGTCCAATGAAGTTAAAATGCTGCACAGAAAATTTATCATTGTTTTTGTGGGCCCCTGTTCAGGAAAGTACTTAAGTATGAGCTTAAGTCCTATTGAAATCAACAGGATTTAAGAACATGCTTAAAGTCAAGCATATCCTTCCTCTGAATTCGGATGTATTTCAGCACATGCTTAAATGCTTTCCTGAACCAGAGCCACGGTCAACAAGAGTGTCCTGTGACACACAGGGTTTGTGTGATGAGGTTTACTTCTTGCTTGAGACCTACCAGTGCTGCCCTATGAATGTACAGTTCTTAGCTTGCCTCTCCGTTGGTGGCACTCCAAAAAGCTCACTGGCTTTTGCATTTGGACGAGAAGTTGGGAAAGAAAAAAAGCCAAGAAAATGGAAAAAAAAAACCCCTTTCTAAAGCATTACCTTGGCATGTCCGATCTCGTGTTGCAACCCATGGGTTTTCCCTACAATGAAGATTTGTGCTATTGTGTGTGTGGTATAATTACTAAGACAGATTTTTCTTTTCTTAATAGCACAATAAATAGGATATTTCCTGGCCTGCTTTGCATTTCCAATAGGATTTTCACTTCCCCTTTGGGTTCTGAGCGTAAGGAGAGTAAGTGTCAAAAGGCAGGAGCTTTCCCAGTTTTAAAACAGAGAGGGTGTAACCGTGTGTAATGTGAGCCTCGATTTTGATTGTAGGGATGATGAAATCAAATCCCTCCTTAATCCTTACTGGGAAACATTGAGGTGAATTAGCCTTCTTGTTTTTGTTAACTTGTTCAAATCCTTTTGAAAAAGAAATGTGTTTTAGTGTCATCAAAAATATTTCCCTGCTTTACCCCACAGTCTAACAGACCCCAGGATCATGTGCAGAGTGATCTTAATGCAGCGAAAAATGAAAGGAGAAGGAGGATAGATAAACCCAAATACATTATTTTCCTGGAAAAAAACCAGTGCTTTGCCATATGCAATTCTTTCCAGAGCTACCATTTTAAAGCTAGATGCTTAGTCATTATTAATGATGGTGTATTTCTTTAAAGTTCTATATTTTGAGAAAAACTGAAACTTGCTTTTTTTTTCTCCCTTAAGGTTAGTTAAAATAATATACAGTTGTCTGTGTGTATTGCAGTCCCTGTGCATGTACCAGTCAGAGTATTTTTGGAATATGTTTTGAAGTTTATTCCAGTTATTTAATTTATAGCAAAGTATTAGCTTGAACTTGAGAAGAACTCCCTGTTCACATTGTTCAGCTGTGCTGTGCAGTGCTTGGAGGCTTTTGATACTGCCATGACTTTACAAAAGTACTTGACACGAGTTCATAAAATCACTGCGACTATTTTTTCTCCCTCCCAAAACCTCCTTAATTTTGTTAATTGATAATGTGTCCATGCAGCCCCCACTTGTGCACACAAATGTCATTACGGTTTAATTAATTCACTAAAAATAGCTGAACTATTTAAGGAGGAGCACGTTATAATTAATAAAGGAGAACGTGTTGTTCATTCTTGCCATTACTCAGATAGAGGGAAGCAGCTGGTCTGACAGTAGGCTTTTCCTGACGTGGTTATACTGAATTCCAGGGCAGGACCTTGCATCACTTGGAGTGAAGGACAGAAACAGCTGGAGGTTAAGTGGAAAAGCATAATTTTAGAGTAGGTAAACTAATAGAATTATGTTTGTGGGAAGCAATGGGAGCAGAAAGTGATGTCTCCAAGATGGAGAAACGTAAGTCTCTAGAAATTTCGTCTCCACAAACCCTGGACTTTTCTATTGCCGGGGTCCATGTTCATCCCACTTAAGATTAAGACACTGAGTGGGTTCAGTCAAAGTGAAAGGTGGACACATTCACCTTTCAGATATGCATCTTGGCCTTTCCCACACAGGAGACCTTCCCTTGGGCACCTGAATTAAACTTCGATGGTGTGAGCGCTGGTTGGCCAAAGAGTCTCACCTGGCAAATCCTCCAATCTGTTTTACTCTTCTATGGTCACTATGGGAATTTGCCTTTTCAGGTGAGGCTGTTCTCTGTTGGGAATGCACTTTAACAACTCCATCTCCTTTATCCTACTGCCCACAAACCCTCAAGTCTGTCCCTAGCTGCAATCTTTTTATCGGAATTGTCAGTACTGTCTCTAGTTGCAGTCATTATATCAGAAATATCCGATATTACTGGCAGGGAGGGTGCATATGTCACCAACTTGCTCCGTTTTATAAGTGCTTCATTACTTCTACTGTGTTTCAGGGAAGCTGCGTGAGAAAGCTTTTGTGAACAGCAGCAGGGATAAATGGTGGTTCTCCAGCTTGTCAATTATTTGTTCTTTTCTTTCCATCCACTGCATGTGTTCTTGATCTTGATGAAGGTGGTATTTAATTCCTACGTTTCTGAGCCCTTACCCTCAGACAGATTTGTAATAGGTTTGTATTTAGGCACTAGTGGGGTGCTTTTAAAAAGCTGTTTTTCTTTGAAGCTCAGAGTGACTAAGCCTGGGAAGTTTTCTCTTCTTTCTCATCTCCTTCTGGTGGTTAATAGACTTCACAAGGGATCTCAAAACACTCTGATAAGCCTTTGAAGTTGTTACCTACTAAGATTTTGCTCTTTCTGAGTGCTGAACATTGAATTACTGACTGCTGTTAGAAGCAATGAGAAAGGATTCACAAAACCGACAGAGCCTTGCCTATAATTTCCACAGAAAAAGAGCTGAATATAATGGATAAATTGTGTTGCTGGGGAGATTTCGATTCTGTTCCTTTCTCTGTCACCAGCTTGCCTTGTGATTTGTGCTAGCATTTTCAGTTATGCCAGTCACATGAGATCAAAACCCATGAGTCAGTCTCCACCCAAATCATGAGCCTGGCTTCCAGATCCTGGAGCTTTGAACACAGATCATACTGTACTTTTTCTTTAGTTTATCTTTTGTTTTTGGAATTTCCTCTGCCTGTTCCCAGTGTGTCTCTGGCAATAAATGTTTCCCATTGCTTTGGAAGTGTTGAGAAGGAATTTTGACCATTTGGGGCTGTTGGAGGCCTCGTTTGACCTACACAATTAATTTTATTTTTGATCACCAAGTGAATCTTATTTCTTGCAGATTTCACATCTTTTTCCTTTTCCCAATGACTTCTATGTCCCTTAGCCCCAAACAATCCATCACTTCTGTTCCTTCCTTGTCATTATCATTCTTCCAGGCACATGGTGTAACTCTTGGGGATGTCCTGTGCTACGAGTTGGTCTCAGTGGTCGTTGTGGGTCCCTTCCAACTCAGCCGATTCTGTGATTCAGCTGCTCTGGCCTCCTTTAGTCCTCTGGTCTGGAGATGGTTTCTCACCATTCCCTTGAAGGACAGAGAACATATAAAGAGATGCAGGTCTGGGTAACCCTTAACCTTTGCATGAGAATAAACAATTGGAGAGAGCAGGGCAATGGTGTTCCTGTGTCTTTACCGAAAAAGATGAAATTTTGATTTATGACTAAGATGGTGAAAAAAACAAGGGGAAATTTGGTGTCATATCACTGTTTTCTCCAATAGCATTTGCTTCTTTTCAAGGAGGGTAAGAAGTCAAAAGTTCCTGGCAATGGTTTAACAAGCTAAATCGAAATCAAAAAATGTGACTTTGCAGTAATTATGGCATGCACTATGGTGGTGCCTGGTATTCCCATGGTGACATTGTTGCTGTTGCCATGAAATTTGCAGAACAGAGCTAACGATTAAATTAATAAAATTTTGCAGAACCAGGCTACTCACACCTCAGGTAGATGGGAAATGCATCTTCTCTTGCTCGTCCTCACGCCCTACCACTCTTTCACCCACATTGTTTGTTGATCCCTGCATATGCCATGTGCCAGACATATTTCAGATCCATAATTTCAAGTAAAACTGCAGCCAAACTGTTCCCTGCTATATCCAAGTACCTCTAGAGTCTGAGTGCTTGAAACTGAACCTGAACTTAGATCAAAACTCTTTACACAGCTCTAAACTTTGTGACAGGTTGTCTCCAAGCCTTGAATTCACACTCTCTCTATAGTTTAGTGACAGGAAATGTGAGATTTGTTTTTAAACCCAGAATCATCAAAAGCTTCATTCAAGACCTGAGAAAGATTCTTGATGCCCAGCAGCAAATCTTTTGGCTGAACATTTCACAGGCAAAGCCTGAATTTGTACCAGCTGGCCATGTCTCAAAATGTTTCTGGTTGTGCTGGGGATGTTTCACAAGCTGCAATAATTAGAAGTGATTCTTTAAGACAGAGAAATGCTACCTCACAGCTTGAATATTAATAAGAGAAAATTTATGAGAGCCAACAGAGTAATACAATATTGTCTCCAAAGGAAAAGGGCATTTATTTGCTTAGCTCTTTCATCAGCCGTTTTCGGACACACACTGTGCATAAAATACAGTTATGCAACCCATGTGGGTCAACAGCGGAAGGTTGGTTGCTTCACCAGGATTATAAGAATCTTTTAAACACAATGGTACCACAAATTAAAATGGGAATCTATCAAAACCATTATCGTCCTGAAAGCTTTGGCCACAAGCATAATTATTGTAGAAGGATGTTGTCCTTGGCCGCAGCTTTGGCTCAGCTCAGCTGGTGTTATTTGTATCCCTCCATGGCTCAAAGTTAGAATTTGTGTGGCTAAGGACCATAAATTTTTTAGAGGAAAAAAATAGGCTGTTTCCTCAATGCGAACACTAGCAGTTTTGTATTGTTATGTAGTGTAGGCAACTCATCAGATACTAGCGATAGGAGCAGATGGGAGTGTGGTGGCTGAAACCTGCCTTGAACCTCAAAAGGATTAAGGATGGAGATTTAGTCTGGACCAGGCTGTTTGTGTCTGCGGCAGTTGTTGATGTGAGCAAGAACGAGTCAATGTCCAGAGTTCTTGGGTTTAACTCTAAAGTACATGTTTTAGGTAGTAAAACAGTGAAGCAGATATTGAGCTGATATAAACTGCTGATCACAGACTTAAATAGAGCAGAAAACAGGTCCTGAGTTTGTCTGCCCTGTCCATGAGGCAGACAGTCCTGTAGGGATGAGATTAGTTGAAAGAACACCCTGGCTGTTGCTTGCCATCGGCAAGGGACACATCTCCTTAGAGCTGCCCTCAGGAGAGGCTCCATGTTGCATCCTTGATCTCCTGTCAAAGGCTGAATCCTGCCTCCTTGTGTTGATGATAAACTATATTAAATAACAGGCACTGCTGGTTATTTTTCAAATGCTTATTTTTCTTTCAACATCCAATTTTCCGTCTTGAGGGAGGTAAATGAGTAAAGTCCATTTTCCCTCTTTTTCCATCCCCCAGGCCGGTATAGATGGAGAAAGCATTGGGAACTGCCCATTCTCCCAGCGTCTCTTCATGATCCTGTGGCTCAAAGGAGTTGTGTTCAACGTCACCACTGTTGACCTGAAAAGGTAAAAATTGTTCTGTTTAATTGAAAATAGTCGTATGATCCAGTGTTTGCCCTACAGAAAGATCCCTCCAAGTTAAATCAGATTTTTATCTGGCTTAGAGAGCCTGTGGTGCACAACACAATAGTTGGGATTCAGGTTTGGTTGTGTTTTTTTTTTTTAAATTTTTATTTGTGGAATGTTTTTATATTAACAGGGTGCTTGGGGTAGTTTCAAAGTCTTCTAACCACAAATTACAGGAGAGAGAAAAAAAAAGGCAGATAGATTTTGTAGGAACTATAAATATCTGTGCAACTACCCGACCATAAAGATTAGAGATTTCATGACTTTTTCTCTGCTTGCAGAAAGCCAGCTGACCTGCACAATCTGGCTCCTGGGACCCACCCACCTTTCCTGACATTTAATGGAGAAGTCAAGACAGATGTTAACAAGATTGAGGAATTCTTGGAAGAGATTCTTGCACCTCCAAAGTAAGACCTTCAGATTTTTTTTTCATTTGCAAGGAATGAAAGATATCCTAAAAGAGTTCCTAAAAAGCACTCCTACAGCCTTTACTTACAAGAGTAATATTTATTTACGAAACTTGCTGGCTTCATTGAGATGACTTCCATGTGTGAAGGTTACTTGTGTGACTAATAAGTGCAGAATGTTTTCTCTGTACACATTTCAGGATGCCCTTGTATGCAGAATTAAGGAGACCAGTACTAGAAAAATTCTGTAGGGGTCTGGTGGCCACATTTTGCAAAGCTAAAAATAGCTTTGAATAGATGCTGAGAATTGCCACACAAAATATCTGTGCCAGGAAAAGCATTTTACAGTGAAAAACTAGAGGTTTCTGAGCTGTATGGTGTGTTAGGAAGCTTGGAAGGAGAACTGATTACAGAGGATGAGAGGCTCTGGAGGCAGAAAAGTGCTCATTATTCTAGTCAAGAAATGACAAGAGCCCATGACTGGAAGCTGTAACCAAACTAATTGAAATTAGAAATAAGGCCCAGATTTTTTTTTTTGTATGAAAAAGCTACCAGTGAAGGGTTTGGATTTACCAGATATGCCTTAGTCAAACATTTTGGACTTAATACAAGGATAATGGGGAAAAAAATAGTTGGCTTGTGAGCTGGACCTTACAATCTATGAATCAATCAAATTTGGCTTGGTTCCTTATGAAGCATTTTACCTCCAAGTGAATCAGCAGCTATAGGCCTGTCCTGAGGCAAGAGATCAGGTTTTTAAATTTTCTGTACTCTTCACCAAGACCACTGAAGTCAGTAGGAATCATTAGTTTGTGTTTATCTTTCGAATATATATCTCTTTTCAGCAAATGTCTATAAAAAGCAATGCAGAGACCGGAACATTTATGTTCCTTCACCTGGTTAATCATAACGCCCCTTGCTATTCCATCCTGGAGTACATTTTCAGTGTAGAGGATTAGACACGACTGCCATTCGTAATGGAGAGAGCTGGCTGCCAAACTTCCCTGCACCTTTCTGGAAATTTATGCTTCCTTCTGATTTAAGGCTGATTTTGGGTTGTGGTTGCATAAAGCACAAGTGCAATTACCTTTGTCTTGACAGCATCCCTGTGCAACTCCCCACACGCCTGCCTTGACAGACAGATCACAGATATGGTTAAGAGTGTCTTGTTAAGCTGTTGTTTTGAGATAATGAGTGTTAATTACAGTTCTTCACACAGGAGGTTTTTCTCTCTCCATATAAATTCTATTTGTAGCCATCACTGTCGTGCTGGTAACAAGATGTTACTCTCCACTTTTGCCTTTTCAGGTACCCCAAGCTGGCTGCTAAGCACCGGGAATCAAACACTGCTGGAATCGATATCTTTTCCAAATTTTCTGCTTACATCAAAAACACCAAGCAGCAGGATAATGCTGGTGAGTATGACCACTGCCAAACGTGCCAGGGAGCTTGTGTGCTTAGAAGGGAAGAATTTTGCCATTCTCTGATCATTTTATTGTGAACTCTGTTCAGATGACATCAGGTACGTCTGCTGATCAGCTTGAGGTGGTTGGTTAGGTGGACTCAACTAACACGTCCACAGTTGAATTTACTACTACTAATCTGTAGTAGTAAATAAAGGAGCCAGAGTGTTTGGTAGCCTCTTTACCAGCAGCCATGGCACAGATCTGTCCATACAGCAGCTTTCCTCACCAGAACAGGATCCCTAACTGCTTACTGGAAGGGACTGGTGGCTTGTGCTACCTCCTCTACTCTGGTATTGCTTAGAGGAATGTGTGTTGACAACACCCAAACCTGTGAGAGGAACTTATGCTTTATTAGATGTTGTCATTGGGCTCTTGATCCTCTTATGATTATGTTACACTGTTACAGCTAATTTGCTCATATAAACTGAGTTTTATCAAGACATTCAATATAAAGTAACTAAAAGGAAGAAGTGAATTTAAGAAATGTGATTGCACTCTGTAAGCTCCAGATTTTCCTTCATGTTTGTTTATGAAAAGAAAGAGTCCCCCAGAAGCCAGATGCCATTCATATTTACATGCATCCCACACTGTCTTCTTAATAAAATTGCTATTTTCTCCGCATTCCTTTCGCCTCAGAGAGGCAAGATTTCAGCAAGTCTGAGCTCCTGTTGTTCCATAAAGCTGTGGATTTACACATCCCTATCCCTTGAGATGACATAGTAGAATATTTGCAGTCATTCACCGATGTATCTCCTACCTTATATTACTGGTTTCACAGAGACATAAGGCGCGTTGAATACCATGCACTCATACCGTATCATTCAGAAAAAACCTAGATTTTGCAGGTTCCAGCTCTGCCACACATTTCATCTGTGCAATTAGATTTCATTGCCCTGGGCTGACCCATGAGATAAAAGTGGGTAAATGATGATTTATGTCAGATAACAATCTCCTCTGTGATATTTTTGTGTTGTTAACAGAAGGAAATAATTATAGTGCTTCTCTTCTCAGTGATGCTAAAAACTTGGGGGTTTTTTGTCTTATGCTAATGGGATGCTCAGCTAACCTCTGTAGGAAGTTGTAAAAGGAAGATAAATTGAGAGTTAGACTAAATGGATGTAACAATGGAAGTAAAATATCTTGGCCATTTACAAGGAATTTTTATGGTCTGCTCTGCAGCTGTAAATCTCCAGCTGTGCTGCCCCACATGCACAGTCCCAATTCTCGATTCTCAGTGACTGCAATATTCAAATCCCTGGGCTCACAAGGTCTGGCATCTCCAGCCAGGAGTAAATGGCTGTCCTAGAGGTGCCTGCACCTGGCCATAAGCAGGGCTGGAATTCAAGGTCTGATAACCACTACAGTGAGATAAGGAATTTAACCCTGCAAAGCACTCCACATTTTCAGAAGCTGCCGTGTGATTAAAGGGAGCTTTCCCTAGTTCTGCGTAGCAAACTCTTGGTTTAGGTACTGTTGTAAATGACAGCTAAGCACACCAAGATTATAGAGACAAGAGCTGTTAAGCTGCAGGAGAGACACAATCTGTGCTCCCTGCAAACATCCTCACTCCGTTTTTGTTAGCTGGTTCCTGCTCCTGTCTTATCCAGACACTGCAGTCTCTGAATGTACTGATGCTCAACTTTCCTCTTCAAAGCAGAGAAAAGCTTTTAGCTTAATTTTATTGCAGCTGGAGTGCTGCACTGCAAGGAGAATAAAGCAGAGATGGGCAGAGTAGAACTGGATCTTTCTATCTATAACTATGTTCTTTCTATCAATTTAGCAAAGTCCCTGAGGACCTTGGGCTCCCTGGGACTGTCAGTTCAGACCTCAATTTCAGCAGAGTAATTGACTTTCAGTTTTCAAGGGCTAAGGAAGAACAGTTTCTCCCTTACCCCAGGGAAGTTTTAGGCACCTACTGCCCAGTTCATCTGAACAGCAGCACTTATTTTGAAGGCTGATTTGGATGGAAGAGAATGAATTAGTCAAAAAGTCATTGTGTTAAATTTCTTGAGCAGTGAAAAGACTGTATGCAAAGAGGAAAGGAGAGCAACACTGTGTACATATTTTCTAGTGAACCTATTTCTTTTTGATGGGTATTTAATGAATTTTTGTAAAATTGCAATGCTTATTTAAAAGGGATCTGGGGCCCTAGCCCTGATCTGGTGTATATCATTTTACAACAGGTCCTTCTGCATTATTCAGAATAATAGAATAGAATCACAGAATCCCAAAAGCTGGAGAAGACCTTGAAATCATCAAGTCCAGCCTTTGACTGATCATAACCCTGCCAGTTAAACCATAGCCCTGGGTGCCACGTCCAGTCGCTTCTTGGATACTTCCAGGGATGGTGACTCCGCCACCTCCCTGGGCAGCCTATTCCAATGCTTAACAGTCCTTTCAGTGACTCAATTCTTCTTGATGTCCAGCCTGACCCTCCCCTAGTACATCTTGGGGATTCCTATTGAAGTAAATAATTTTTATATTATATTAATATTATAGTATGTTATCTTTATATATAAAATAAATTTTATACATTTTTATATATTGCAACATTATATTTGTATTGTATTATATTAAAATTTAATTTTCCCTGTATAACAGCAGAAGTAGTTGTATATAGTTCTGTGACAATAAAAAGCATTTTATAAACATAAAATGTAATTACTTAGGTGAGGTCCCTTTTCCTGTCTCAACATGAGCAGGTGAGATCCAAAAAGAACAGAGATGGCTGCTTGTGGTTATCATAAGTGGTTTCAGTAGCTCCCAGCTCGAGATAAAGGTAATATCTGTCTCACAGTCATCCTCTATATCCATTCTAGCTCCAGCTGACCCCAGTGCTTGGATTAATATAGAAAGCCACACCAGGGACTGGAACATCAGTTGCATGTGATCAAAACACAAATAGGAAAAGAGTTGTTAGTAAATTAAAGATAGATTATAGAACCCAGATCATTATATAAAGAATAATTTTGATTTATTTTAATTGGCAGTAGGGTGGTGCTGGATAGCAAGGTAGCTAAAGCACCAAACATCAAGTTGTTCAAATTATGTAAACATCAAGTTGTTCAATTTATGTTCTCTTAGCTCAGGAGTCAGGGAAGTGAATTCAATAACGTGTGGGATATCAGGCTGGGAATTTGTGACACCAGCCTATCTAGCTGTGAGAAATGTGGCTTAGGTGTAATTATGTGTGACCATTCCTTGTAGGGTGCTGGTTTAGGGCTGGTCGCGTGATGTGCGCAGTGGGAGCTCTCACTCCAGCCTGGGGCTGTTACATCTCCACAGAAAAGTGGCACGAAGTGGTTGGCATAATTAATGATATTTGTGCAGCACGAGGGTACTGGATGTGAGAGTTGATGAGAATCTGATGCACACCGCGGAGAAGCCCAAGCTGCTGTCCCTCCCAATGGAGGTTGCAGCCAGGGCCGTGCAGAAATGTCACACTGCAGGTGACGCCCCTGCTGGCTGTGTCCCTGTGGTGTTTCTTGTCCCGCGAGCGCTGGGGAGATGGCACTGCTCACACAGCCTTTACATAGGTAAATGTAAAATTCCTTTTTTCCCTGATAGTGGAAAAGTTACTGAACACAATAAGAGATTGATAATTTCTTGGTGTAGTGCATGTCTGAGTCCTCGTATGTGAATGAAGAGATGCAAGGATACATTTGTAGGTCTGTTTCTAAGATTGTGACACCCTCTGCTGGCAAATATGTGAATGTATAAAGGAAGCAGATCTGCACAAGGAGCTTTGTGCAAGCAGCTTTACAGTCAGGGCCGAAACATCCCCTTAACAAAACAGGGTTCTTTCTGTCAAGATAGTTTCCTCTTACAAATGCAACATCGTCAAAATAGAAGTGTTTCAGAGTAACCTATCAATTTTGACAAAGTTTTCATGGAAAGAATAATGTTTTTTCTGGATGAGTTAAATTGACTTTGAAGTAAAAATGCTTTAACATTACAGAGAAAAATAGTGATTTTTTTTCTGGATTCATGCAGTACTTCATTAGCCACACACCGTTATGTTTTATACCTGGCACAGAAGCAGGTGATAACCTTCTCCTGTAAGTCTGCATAGCAATATGTTATTGATCATGATTCATTTACTTACCAAAGGTATTTGGCAGCAAGGCTGCCCTGATTTAATAGTTCCCTGAATTTCTGATTCTTTTTTTCCATCTTTGTTTTCCTAACTTTTCTGTTTTATAATATAAAAATGTTGAATGTTTTGGAAAGGGCTGGCGAGGGCTGTAAGCCCAGAAGCAAACATGCTCATGCCATATCAAAGTCCCACCACTTTTAAGCTTCTTGAAAGGGAAGAAATTGATTCCAGATTCTCAGGATGTGGCAAGCTGTGTTTAAAGAAAGTGTGTGCATTTATTATTTCAAGTCAGTTCAATCAGAACTTGATTCCTTCCACCCCCTATGCCACTTGATAATTTTATAACAGGCCTGTTCGAAGGAGTCATCTCCTCATTGTGGGATTAGATCTGTGTCTCAGTAGCACAACTGGATATTCAGTTCTCTCGCTGTTGTCACCAGGCTTCAGCTCTTGTGCCTGAAATGACAAGTCCTCATTCACACAAGGACAGGAGTCCTTGGGAGTGTTCAGTGACAGTAGTCTTGAAAATTATTTCCTGGATGCTCTTGTTCAAGTTTTCACGGCCAGTTTAAAGGTTTTTGATTGCTTAGTGATTGTTTGATACCTAGAAGGAGGTCTTGTTTGAGCACAGGAAAGTAAACTGCAGTCTTGTGTGTTTACTTTGGTTCCTCTGATTGATGCTGAGCAAGTCACTCACACTCTGTACAGTCACCAGGGTAGCAACAATTTATGTATTCATTGGAGGAGGATGAAATCTAATTAATTGGAATGCTGTGTACATAGTCAGCATCCTGCTTATTATTTTTACTTGCGAGACTGTGTACTGCAAACCGAGGGGACAACCTGGAGTAACCACCCATTAACTGTCCTGCCTAAAATTGTGAGTTCTTTGGCTTGTAGAATGAGCCCTTTGATTTCATGTAGGAGTTTAAAAAGTTGTTCTTGAATTCAGTTCTTAGGGGGCACCAGCTCCAGTGTGGGTGGGCGCATTCATTAGTGGTACGGAAGGATATTTCACTGTATGGCTCCTCAGAAGGCGCTGAGCTGGGAGACCACCAACATGATTTCATGCAGAGGAATTTCCAGCCGTCTGACCAGAGGACTCCGCTTGTCTGGTTTGGATTTACATCAAGAGGCCAAAAATAAAAGCGCATTTAAATCATTAACTCACATGTGATTAAATGCTGTTCACCTCTTTCAGTAGCTCCATCACACTTTGTGGTTTGGTGCGTGAGGTGGGAAATGTCTCTCTCAGTGTGCTGTGTGTGTACACGTGCAGTAGAAATGCACACACACGTACAGAACTGGGATTAAAACTGGCCTACATCAGTTTTACGCTGTGGAGTTACTCCTGCTAAGCAGAGGGTCTGACACATAGCAGGTATGTGTACAGGCTCAGTGGTGCATGCTGATCCTTCCTAGAAGCCATCACATGCCTCTTGTGAAAAGCAGAAAGTCTGTTCACTCCAAACCCTAGCTTAGGGTATTCATAGTAATACCAACTCCATGGTGAGACCCTCTGTGGCTCTGAGGCAGAGGTAGGAGCTTCTTGGTGTGGTGGGGCAGGCTGTGACATCCTGAAAAGTCTGGACTGGTCTGGCTCCAGCAGCAGGAGAGCAGAACATCTGTGCCCAAGGTATGTCCCTTTGTGGTGGGGAAGGGCAAGGAGCCAGCTCTCTTCCTTCCAGCCTGGCTTCTCTCAGCCAAAGGGGTCAGATTATAACTATAACTCTGATATGGCTTCTCCTGAGTCTTTGGTCCTTCTGACCTGTTCTGTGCCTAAAGGCTTCACCCCGTGCCCAGCAAAGTTGCTGGCAAAGCTGCTCTTGAGTTTGCCGGAGCAAGTTTAAAAACCTGTTTGAATGCCCTTGTATGGATGGGAAGTTTCCTGTGACAGGGATCTTGGATCAGACACTAATTTGGGACCAACATCAATGCTTTATGCTTTTTGAGCGGAATTTCAAGGTGCCATATAAATACGTAGGTATAAATATAAATATATAAATATGTGTGTGATGTCTGTGTATCAACTTGCCATTTTTCCTTCTTTTTCTTTACTTGAAGAATTTCCATTTTCCACTACAATCCCCGCATCTGTCCAAGGCCCAGCACAAGCCACAATTTGTCCTGTGCTGTGACAAGTACCAAGTTTTCTCTGTCATACAACCAGGAAGGACTAGAAAGAGATTTAAAATTGTTTTAAAGAAAAGGACTTGCTTTGTGATGGAACACATCAGGATGACAGCTCTAGTGGAATGTGTCCCTTGGAAATAGATTACCTTTAAGGTCCCTTCCAACCCAGGCCATTCAATGATTCCATGATTCTTTAATTTTGGCCTTTTGAAGCACAAAAAAAGAAGCTATTTCAGAACATTTTAAACAAGTTTTTATTACTCCCCTTGAGCTGAATAATGTTGGGCTCATGGTAGCTAAAGTGCTTGGCAGCTTTACAAAACCAGCCCTAATATAAAAAATACCCAGTCTTTAAAACATACGTAAAATAGCTTTTCTGCAACATTTGTGGCACATAAAGTACCAAATACATGTTGGTGAGTGTGATATAAAGCTTTTATTGCCGTTCATTTGGGATGACCCACATAACTCACTCATGATATGTTAATAAAACTGTTCACTCTGTCTCCTTACAAAAACACACATATAAAGACCACTAAAACTGTGGTGATAGCTTTGTGCTAACTTGTTAAGAAGTGCTGCAAGTTGCATTTATCATCTATCCCAAATTGCTTTATCTGCTTTCTGCTCAGTAATCAAAGACTAAAATGCCCAGGAACAGCAGTTTGCAAAATAAGTTTTCTTGAGAAATAACTTTTTGAAAGTTCTCCTCAAAATCATGCTGGCTGGAGGCCCAGAGCCATCAATATTCTGTCTGGTACCAGTGACAGCTTTAAGGACCAATATCTTTTGATCTGCCAGAACTGAGAACTGAAATCTTATGCCATTAGAAGGAAGAGATTTTCAGTTTTAAAAAATGATAACACACCATCACTTTATCTGAGAAATATGTACCTTACAAGGGAATATTTCTGAACTTTTCTACTCCTAAGACCTTGCTAATCGAAGTAGGAAGATTTCCTGATGGAAATGTGAAAAACACTATTTGAAAACAACACAAAAGGAACATTTTCTGTAAGTCCAGATATGATTAGATTTCAGGCTCTCCAAGGCAGGGACTTAGTATGTCTGGTTAACAGTCTTAGATGCAGCCATTCTGGGAATAGTAAACATTTGCAATAAATTTACTGACAGACACAATTTTCTGACACATCTGTGCTGAAGCAACTTTGAAGACATGGAATACCATAGGGAGGAAGAGAAAAAAATGAAAGAATATGTGTATTTATATAAATTAAAGTTACAGAACATGCTGAAGTCAACAAGGTTAACGACATGATGAAATTAAAGCACCTTCTCAAGCCTTTGCTGAGTCAGGGCCTATATGCAAGGCCAGGCCTAGACTTAAACACTTGTGATGGGAACAGTAGTTGGCAGATGCTCTCTTTTAAGAGGGAATTATTTCCCCTGTGTGTTTGAATATTCCTCCAAGTGCTGCTGGCTTTACTGGGATGCTTTGTTCTGCTTCCCAGCCGAGCTCCCATGCTCGCACACAGGAGCAGTAGCACAGCTGGAAGTGGATTAGAGCAATCTGGCAGCGGCAGTCCTGGGAGGAATTAAGCGCCTCACTGCTGGAATGGGAGGCCTAAATTACATTATTATTTAGAATTGAGTTTTAACTTCATTGCTCTATGGTTTTGCCCTGGTGGGTAACTCCCTTCGTTGTGATAGACTTGGTGTATCTTAAGTATGTTCCCCACAGCAAGGACTTAGCTGAAGTTGTGGCCTTGCTCAGTTCAGTGTCCAAATCTTATATAACCAAATGTTCGTGTTGAAGTACCCAACAGGTCTTGATGTCCTGACAGGATTGTTCACAGCCTTATATTTAGACATTGCAAACTATCACAAGGTAGAGAGCCCAGTGACTGGCTCCTGGAAGTCAGTTTGCAAAACTGTTGATGACTTCAAAGGGAAAAGAATTGGTCCAGGATCTGTTTTTCCCTAAATGGATTTTTTTTGGTTGTTTTACGCATGCAAATGTTCTTAGTAAAATAACAGGGAAATGAAGAATGAGATGTAAATGAAAATAAATGTTGCTAAGTTTCTTTATTAGATAGATCTTAAGTCACTGACTTTCAACTTGAAAACAGTGCTAGAAATAAGGTGACAAAATGGGAATTAGAGAAATAATTCTGGAAAAAATATTCTGGTTCTTCAGATTGCAGAAAAAAGTAATCTGAATTTCATGGACTTTGAGGCCAGAAGGATCTTTGGGTTATTTACCATCACCTCCTACAAATTACATCCCAGTCAGTTTTGCCCATTGAGCAAACACGTTATGTTTCATCTGTAAGAGGAGTTGATTTGGTTGAGCAGAGAATAGGAGAGACTGAAGTATCCTTGGTGCACTGAAGTGTATTTGGTCTTTGAGGCTTTTTTCTAGTCCTTGAGCACTGTCTTATTGCTTTCCTGTGACCTCTTGCTGGAATTCCCAATGCCTTTTTTTAACTGGGGACACCAGAACTGGGAAAAATGTTTTTAATACTTGCCACAACTGTTCAGTTGCAACAGAGGCAGTGTGACCTCCCTACTAATACTTGAACAACTTTTATACATCCAGACTTAATTATATGATTTTGCTTCTATTTCTTTCAGGGAGGTTACATTGAAGCATAATCATGATGATCCATAAGTCATTTCATGGGGCTTTAAACAAAACAATCTCAAAAGCAGAGAAACAATGAGAAAGAATTAAGATGTGAGTAATTTGTAAATCTCATAGTCTCATGGCTTTTTGTCTCAGTAAAAATTTTTGAACACAAAGGACAGAAAATTCTTGAAATATTAAATAAACCTATTTGAGACTGAGACTTGCTAAGTGAACTGAGGGTTTTGGGAACTTTATAGCTTTGAAATTTCATCCTCAGGTGCTGCTAGCTAGGCATTGCTGTGTCTCTCTCTCATGTGTCTTCACCGATGCTGGAAATAAACAACATAGTTGAAATTAGTGGAATGCAATTGGGATTATCTGGGTGTAAAAAAAAGCAGACTTTATTCTTCTTCATGCCTGGAATTGGAAGAAATCGATATTAAAGAGTTAAACACCAACAGCCTGTACAGGAACAAATTTCTTTGCTTAAATCTTCGAACACAAGGGGTCCCCACAGCACTGCTGCTAAAGCCCAGCTGCGCTCACTGCCAGGAGCTCACTTTACTCTTACTTCAATGCAGATACACGTTAAACACAGTAGTTAGTTTTCTTTGTAAGTCCCAGAATAATTTTATTTGCTCTTTGGTAGTAAAACAAAAGTTTACACTCTTAGTGAACACACTTAAAAATTGAGATACCGGAGTGATAACCTCATACTGTAAAGTATGTGTGTTTATAATCTTCAGGACTTGATTTTTTTTTTTTCCCCCCCAAATTCCTGGTGCAAATCAGCTGCTGCTTATCTGCAGTTGCTTTAGGGACACCTGCACAAGACTGACATGGCAGAGGTCAGGATTAGGCCCTCAGGGACGTGCCCTAGAAATGATGCTTGTCACTTACGTGCTGCTACAGAGCCACGATGATTTGTGAAACCCAAGTTCGGTGCTGTTCTTCCTGGGGCACGTGTAGGCCAGTAGTTTTACATTCACTTGCTTCCTGCCCTCCGGGTCACTTGGACTCCTAAGAGACTTGGAAATGAAGCTTTCCTTTGGTGTCGTTTGAACACCTGAATTTTCTTCTTAAAAACCAGTATTTGGAGGTGCTCTGACCACATTCTTCATGATAATGTTACAAATATCACATTTATTTCTTGCCTCCATTGTAAAACTGGATAAGAAAAGGGAAGGAGGAAACCTGAGTTTTCTGTAAAAAAACAGAAGCAAGTCAAAACAATCTTTCTGGATGCTTGAAAAACATATTTAATTTACTTTTTAAGGCATTACTGGTTCACCTGCTTCTCTATGTTTAATTTCAGAGTAGGACAGATAGTATCACAAAAATAGGAAGATGCCAAGTTGCCTCCTTTTTTTTCTATATTTACTGTTTATCCTCCTCCAACCTGAAACATATGTCCACAACTGGTTCATTATTGCTTTACTAACGTAGAGTTTGTGGTCAAAGAGTATTTTTTTAAAAATTTTGTATATAGAAAGTTGCAAGACAAATTATTTAAATTATTTTTATAAGGTCATATAGAAAAGCTTGAGAAGAAGAGACTCGGGTCTTCTAAATCCAGGTAACTTCCTAATCCTTGGATCATTGTTCTCCGTCTTAGGAAAAGGTATCTGGGAATTGAGCTCCTAGTCTCTCTCATTCCTTCTATGGAGTTTTTGAGACACGTCTGTCAAACTATCCCAAACTTTTTGAGTGAAGCTCTAATCAGTCAATGAATGAATTAATCAGTCCACATCATCAGTCTGTAGATGGAGTGAGAAGGGGAGGGAAGAGAGGTGATAAGAGAGGGACCTGTTTAAAAATTATATATTGGTCATTGAAAAGTCCGGGTCTACTTCTGATCAATGGAGAGAGACATCAATCCATTTCTAAAGGGCAGTTTGATTTTTCTTCAAATACAGGTCTAAAGTTGGGAGAATTTGCTTTAGAGGTGCCTGCCCTTGATTGCTACCTATAAGGGAGACTTGAACGATTAGATTGGACTAATTACCTAATGATTAGATGGCTGAAGTTAGGCAAGGGGAATCTTACTCATAAGCAAATCAACAAATTTTGATGTGTCCAGGTTTCTGAGGGTGCTTGGGGTATCCCTCAGCTGTGTCAGCTCCATGTTCCTCTGAGTGCTGGATGGAGCCTGGTGCTTAGCACTGCCATTTCTCTAACTGCACATACACAGAACATCCATGTGCCTACATGTATGGAAAATATGTCCCTGTTTATGCCTGGTTCAGACCGTGTCTGAAAGGTGATTAATGACCAAAGTTGTGTGGCTGTTTCCATGTGTGCCCCTGTGTTTGTGTGACTCACCCCACTCTTGGTGTTCGCTCACCCCAACACTGACCGGGAGTAAAAAACCCCTTTTCAAGTCCCAGCTCTGACTTGTCTGGGGGAGGAACATGAGCCCCTGTCCCCTAAAACAACCCCAAGCCAGGAGAAAGTGGAGTTGAGGAATAAGATACACTAATTTATTTCTCTTCTGTGTACACAAGCAGGTATTTGTTGATTCATTAAGTGGGTAAAGACAGACACATCACAGCTTTTCCACATGGCTGTGTGGGCATTCACCTTTATTGTGGGAACATGGACAAGCATCTTTTCCAGTGAATATTGAATTATTTATCTGGAGTGGAGCATCTTTAATAGGAGAGCTGAATCACCCCAGAAACTCCCTTTGGCCCAGGCTTAGGCATCTAAATGTCTTGGATGTGTGGGAGCACACAACCTTCATCCTCTGCATTTCCAATGGCTCTCTCAGTGACCTCCCACTCACTTGCTGCTCAGAGCTGGGGATTTTATGAGGCAGAAACATGCCTGGAAAGGATGCTGCAATGCTCAAATTGGCAATGTATTTGCCCTGTGGGGAGTAAACCCTAATATTTAAGTAACTTTTAAAAAAATTGGAGGTATTATCCTAGATCACTTGGGTGAACTGTGAAATTATATTCAAAGGGTAGGATTCATCTCGCCTGACTTCACCTCCCTGAAAGTGAGGTGTCTAGTCTGAGCTAGTCCTTTAGGTTTCATCTGTAATTCACGCAGCAAGAAGGGCATGTGTGGAGTGAGTCACGCTGGTTTGAATCAGGTGTCTCAGGCAGATGGATGGAATTACCCTCTGGAGATGCTCAGTCCCTCTGAGCAGAGAGGGAAGAGTATTTTTTTACTCAGACAGAGCTGGCACTCTCAGAGGGTGCCTGACTCTTAAATGGTTGAACAGAAGAAATCAAGGCAGCACTCACATCTCAAGGGTTTTATTGAAATCACAGGGGGGGAAGATAAACTGTTCAATATGGAGTACAGAGTCATGTGTATTGCAGTCACAGCCCTCCACGGAGAAGAATTCATCTATACAGATTACAGTTACAATACTCTGTTGAGCCAGCCTGAAAAAAAAATAAATGAGCAGGATAAAGAAAAAAGAGAGTGAAAATATGAATCCTTGTTTTTTAATCAGACTGTCAGGCTAGTAGAATGATATTATTTTCTTAACTTAAATTGCTGTTTCTTAGCTGGTTCCCTTCTCCTACCAGAAAACAGTATTGGGTCTCATACAATATCAAACTGTGAATCTGGAAGTGATCAAGAAAGGTGGTTTGTTTTTTTAAAGGAAAAATAAATCTCAGATTGTTTGATTGAGACTGTGAATATTTATGTACTGTTCCCCTTTTTCCCTCATTGTGTATTTCACCAAGTTCATTTGCGTGTGTTACAGGATAAATCTTACAGGAGGGCAGTGGAAGAAAGTAGTAAAAAGGGAAAATATCAATCAGTGATCCAGGGTAGCAGCAGGAATTGTTCATTTTTGTACATGGATCATGGTTTGTTGAGCTTGCCTGGGCTTGACAATTAAGAGCCTTGCAGTTGTGCCGAGGTCAGCCTCAGGTAGTTTCAGATGTTGGCTACGAAAGACAAGATGTTGCTGGGCTTCAATGACTTTGAAGCCTTATTGTCACATGGATGATCACTTGGGAAGAGAGGCACATATATTTGTCCTTGACTTGGAGAAAATGTTTTGTGACAAAAGTTTTATTTAATAAAAATGCCATGGGTGGTGTGAGTAACCTGATTTATTGGCACATGTGGGTGGAATTTTGTGAATAATAAGTTGCTTTGGAAAGTAAAAGTACTTTCTCTCAAACTTTTTGAAACAGAAGGTTATTATCCTTTTAATTTGGAAATGATAGACTAGTTTTTAAGATTACCAACATTTAAAAAGTGATATGAAAATGATTGGATGTCTAGGCATGATTTACTTAACCAACCATCTCCAAACATGACATTCTTGTTTTCATGCTTGTTTGGAAATCTTGCATTATTTTGCTTAAAGTTTGTTTAAAAAATTAACTTTTTTTGCTCTCTTTTCACATAAGTCAAATAGATTTTATGTTCAATTTGCTTAAAATTCTATTGTTCTTACTACTCTGTGCCCTCCATGCCTTTCATCTCTTTCCATAATAGCAATCAAGTGAAATCCTTATCCTGCAAGAGGTTCCACATAAACACATAAAAAAGGAGTAATCTCACCTCATTTTAACTATTTTAAATTTAGGTATCCAGTCTGCCTATGAGAGAGAGAAAGAGGGATTGAGGCTTCTCTGGTGGTAATTCAGATTTTCCTAGGCTACTATTTTAGGATGGAATGATTTGCCTTCCAGTGGCTCGTTCAGGCCACAGAGATTGGTGTTTATGTGCTTTGTCTGCTTTGCTATTTCTCCTTGTCCCAGCATTAAACAAGGAAGGAAATATTTGGAGTTCAAGGAAGGGGAAAAAGAGTCCTTGCCTGACCTCTGCAAACGCTGTGGGTGTGGGCAGCCTGAATCAGTTTTACTTTTTCCGAACCCTTTTTCTTTTACTACTTTCTAGTTACTTTCCATTTTGCTTCAGCCTTAGCTGACCCAGAGAAAACAGAGATGGAAACGACCGATGACGCTGGAAGTTTTATGGCCGGTATTATTTCAGGGGTCAGATTAACTGATTAAAATAGTGTCTTTTGGCTTTAAAAGCTGCTGGAGAAATCCTAACCCCACTGAAGTCAACAGCAAAACTTCCATGAGCTTCAGGATGGCCAAAATTTCACCCTGAGTACCTACTAATGAATCTTTGTCATCTAGCCCTCTGCTTGACTTGCAGGATTGCTCCATGCATTACATTTTCCAGTGTTTTGTTCAGATGTGGTGTAAGTACTTCAAGGCACAAGGATTTCTCTCCATCCCCTGGAAATAGTTGCACAGGCTAATAGTTTAAGGAAGTTTTTGCTTGAAGAGTGGAGTAACAGAGCCAAAGTCTGTTCTTGGTTGAACTGGAGTAAATATGGAATAGCTTGTTGACAATACAGTTACTCCTCTCTTATGTCAGTGTAACCGAGAGCACAGTTTTGCCAGTTATTAACTTCTGTTACATTATTTGTATTTCTGTGCATGTCAGAATTTGTTAATCTCATTGTTCAACATCAAGTAACCTTCTGCTGAAAACAGAACGTCATTGTGAATTAGGTATCATCAGCTAAATTGAACCTCACCCTGTGCATTTGACAGATGGTAATACATTCATTAAGTGTTCTGTGGTTGCTTTGAGGTTGGAAAGTGCTATTTTTCTGGCTTCTAACTCAGTATTCTTAAGTTAAGTTGTTCAAAATCATAGTTTTGAAGGGAGAAGAAAAATCACAAAAAACTCATGAGGTTTTTTTATTAATATTGTTGTTTACTATTGGTGGGATGACAGGACAGGTCTGTGATTGCTAGAAGTCGTCTTTGGCTGCATAAATAGCCTAGGATGAAGTAGAGAAGGCTGAGAGAGATAGTTCCACCATGGATATTGTATATACATGGGTAGAACTTCTTGGAATTTGAGATTCTATTAAATATATCCCAGTGGAGGCAATGTGATGCTGGTGCCTTTGTGCTTGGTGATTCCACTGTCCAGAAAAATGGCTTCCAGGAGTTCAGACATTTCAGCTGTTGCATGGATAAGCTGATGACAGGGCTCCTCTCTCAGAGCTGGTCACACTGGGGATCTCTGAGTCCCTGCTGAGAGTCTGCAGGGTGGGGAAGCAGTTGGAGGTAGGAATTTCAAAAGCAGCACAGAAACACATACTCAGGCCTGGCTCTACTTGGTGTTGTAATACTGAATCCTCCACCCTGACGTTACCAAGACAATGCAAGGGTCAGATCAGACACTTCAGGAAAAGTTCTCCCCGCAGCTCATTTAGGGTTCACCAAAACCAAGTGTAGAAGAGAAAATTCCACTGAACGTAGAGGGAGCTCTCAGGGTGTTTAATTCAAACCTATTCTTTTCATTTACTCACTTCAGGGAAGATTGATCCCACCCATTAGCTGTTATCAGGAAACCTATTCAGTTATTTATTGACGTTTCCCAGAAGACAAGTTGCCGAGGGAATTAGGTGCTTAGCCCCTTCTGAAGTTCACTGTGGGTGGTACTCTCACCAATGGGGAATTAGTCATTTTTTAGTTCTTCACGTATTTTTAAATGTCTTCATCCAGTCTGGTGCTGTGATGTGTTCACATGGCCCCTGCCCTGGTGAGTGCATCCTCTCCCCTGTGTTCTCAGTGGAGACAATACAGAGAGTCATCCAGATTTTCATGAAGTATCCATAGTATGGGAAGTTTGGAATTAAATCCAAGTTTAAGGAATTAATCCAAGCTGAGTTTGGTCAGTAACATGAACCCAGACAGTTCTTTCCTCAGGAAGAGTCCCAGAATATTCAGAGCTGCAGGCTATTCTGAAGAGGTTATTTCCTGGTCTCCATTCACAATTTTTCACCTTTCACATAATGCATGAATATCTACCAGGTAAGAGAGAAAATTAGATTCTTTTACACATCCTCCTACTTTGAGTGGGGATTTCCCCGAGGACCTTCTCAAGGAACATAAGACTTCAAATCATATAGGTAAGTCTGAAAGTGTCAGGGCACCTAAAAAGTAGGATATGCAACATGGATATTTGCACATGGATTTCAAAAAATGCCTTGGAAACTCTTGACAGGCTTTAAAAATCTAACCCTGTGCACCTAAAATCTATTTGATATGGCAATTTTTGGATTTTAATTCTCTTAGTTTTTCAAATTTTTTTCACTATTTGATTGGAAGGAGAGCAGTTTTCTCTTATTCACTATTTTTTCAGTTTTCCAGGCTGTTCTGAGAGGTTTAGTAGGATCAGAAGAGTTTTGATTAAATAAATGGGCTCATTAGTGTCACAGGTAGTTGTTCAGTTCTTGACTACCAGGACAGAAGATGGTCTTGACCATGCAGTGATTTCATTGTGAGATGTCAGGATGTGTGGTGATTTCACTGTGAGATGTGGGTTCCAGCAGAGCCTGTGAATTAGGTCACAGATGTATTGAACCCTGAAGATCTGCTTATTTCTGGCCTAAAGCTGCCATATGCAAGTGCCAAGTATGAATTCAGATAGATGTTTTTCTCACTGTCACAAACAGGCTTCGCTCCAGGCATTGTTTTTGGGACAGCCATGACGCATTTTGATAGAGCAATGAGAGCAAGAAAACCCACCCCAAACCCTAATAAGTTCCAGAAAAGTTACATAAACACACCTCACCTGCTGCTCCTGTCTCCATGCACACACCTGACTGACCCCATGGGTTAGCACAAAGCATCAAACATCCCCGACACTGGAATATTACTCAGATGACTTGGAGAACCAACAATCCTACTGGGTGAAGGGAGTACTGGAAAGTGGAGCGCTGAGTCAGTTCTCCAAAATCCGGATGAACAAAATTGAATTAAATCACAGTAATTCGAGTCCATTGTCTCTACATGAACACACTGTAAGAGGACACAGTCTGAGGCTGACCAAGAGAGGCAGAACTGTCTATTCAACAGGTGTTATAGGTCAAACCAAAAACAGATTGCAAAATCCTTTGAGTGCTGCCACACTCCACAGTTCCTACCCTCCCAGGGAAGTAGTGAGGCCGGACAGCTGCAGGCGATTAAAAGCACCATTGCCAGCATCTGACAGCACGATGTCAGTGTCAAAATTCAATTTGAATTGATTAAATGAGGGATGGCAACACTTTTGTTTTATGGATGGCAGCACTTCAGTCGCTTTAGATGCTCTGCTTTCAGAAATAAAATTCCTTCCCTCCCTGCTATGTTTGTGGGGGTGTTTTCAGTTGGATCACAGTCATTTCTCCAGTCAATCAATTAAGCCAGGGTTTGCCACTGTGTCTCAGAGTCAGCCACAAAAGAGCTGGTACGGTTCCCTGGTGCTGGGCCAAGACGCTTTAGTGGGAGCAAGGCATCAAGAGGCTTAATCTGACTTCCACTGCTGGCACAGGTTTAATGGATGTTAGGGCAGCAGAGAAATTATGTTCTGTGGTGTTCAGCTCCTGCTCTCTCAGTGGCCCTGGATGTGCTGCCTTTCTCCCTGTGCCAGAAGCACAGGGGCAGCTGACAGCAGAGCCTGTGGAGTTACCTGTGCCAGCAAGGTTCTCTGTGAAGGGCGATTGCTGCAGCCCTTTGGAGTGCCTGTTATGGTCCATAAATATATTTAGGACCATAGAATCATAGAATTGTTTGGGTTGGAAAACACCTTAAAGAATATCTAGTTGCAAACCCCCTGCCATGCACACCTTCACTATCCCAGGTTGCTTCAAGCCCCATCCAACCTGGCTTTGAGCACTGCCAGGGATGGGGCCACAGTTTCTCTGGGCAGCCTGTTCTAGTGCCTTGCTATTTCACAGTCAATAATTTCTTGCATATAATTAACCAAATTTCCCCTGTTTCAGTTTGAACCCGTTGCTCCTTGGACTTTATCTCCATAGGCCTCATAGCACTACATCACCTGAGTAACTCTCCCCTAAGTTCAGCGGCAGTAAGTTACTCAGAGATACAAGATTTTACAGTATTAAGCCACTGACTCCCGGCTACATCTGCAGCAGGTATAAATCACTGCAGGTAATTTTCACCAGCTGAAATTCTGGCCCTAAGCCCATGAGTCATGTTGTTATTTTTTCACATTGTAAATTCTTGCTGTTTCTTATTTATGTTGCTTTAGCACTTTGGGGCACTTGTGGGAGACCAGGACTCTATCATGCTTTTCACCCTTCAAAGAGAAACACGGAAGACCCTTCTTTCCTCCAAGTGTTTGCAGTTTAAGTAACACACAAATCTGCATAGAGTTATTCAGGTTTCTGTAAGTGCATTATTGCAAGCAAATTTTTTTGTTATCCTGACAGTGAAGCATAAGAACATAAATTCTTTGCTTGGGTGAAAAATTTGCACTCTGCTGTGGAGGTCTAGGTGGCATTTGAAGACTGGAATTTCTTGGAGACGGCAGCAGTGTGGGACATGATCTTCAGTAACTGAATTAAGAGGTCTGGGGTCTCCTCTCCATTGCGAGACCTTATTTGAGATCTCTCAAAAAGAGCATTTGCACCCACGCTGAACCTAAGTTAAATGGGAATTTTAACACTGGCTAATATCTCATCTCACTTGTAGTATATCTTTCAGCTCTATGGAGCTCTGGTTAGCATCTTTGGAATTACTGCTATTGCCTTTAATTACTCTGGAAAGGGGTTGGAAGAAGTAAAACTAAGACTTGATAGAGCTGAAGTAAGGCTAGAAAATTCTGCTTCATTGCAGTCCTACGTGGCTGGTCAGAAAAATGAAGGAGCAATGTACAGGGTTCCAGTTCCTGTGTGATGGCTTTCAACAGACCAGAAGAATATCATAGGGAATATGTGGTTTTTTGGTGTATCATATTGACAAGCTGTTTTTTCCTTCTGTGATCTCTTTCACTGCTTTTTGTTGTTTGTCAGGAGAAGACATGGCACAGAAAGGTCTCTGCATCCCTTTTCCCGTTGCAGGATGAGCTTTATCCTCAGGCAGATGTATCTTGGTGGGCTACTTTGTCGTTGGATTGTGTAGGCTTTGGAGCACAAATTAACAACAAAGAAATTGGTTCTTGGCTATTTTTCATTGTCTTAGCCATTGACAATGAGTGTTTATAAACAATTCTTATCCTGCCTGAATCATTTATTCTTTGCTTTTTTTGGCAAAGCTCTTGAAAGGGGCTTGGTGAAGGCTCTGAAGAAGCTGGATGACTACCTGAGAACTCCCCTGCCAGAGGAGATTGATGCAGACAGCACTGAAGAGGAGAAAGTGTCTAAACGCAAGTTCCTGGATGGAGATGACCTGACACTTGCTGACTGCAACCTTCTGCCCAAACTCCACGTTGTAAAGGTAAAAGATGTCTTGAGATGGTCAAAGAAGCCTTATCTGACACCGATGTGCTTTGCTCTGACAGCTGAATGCCAAAGCCGATGTGTATTTCAGCAGAGTTCCTAGAAGAACTAGAAGGCCTAGAAGAGCGGTTTGAAACACACTTTTGCTCTTCAGGGTTTCCTACAGGTTAACCAGAAGAACTTTAGTACATGGGAAAATTCTCCCATCACTGATTAGTGGTGAAGACAATATTAAGTTCTAGGTGTCTTGTCTCTTTATTTTTACCCTGCTGCAAGTAACAGCAGCATTTCACATTAATTAGCTCCTAATACCCTTAAGAAACATGTCAAATCTTTAGTCAGTTCCTACCCATTTGTAACTTAAGAGCAGCAGTCCATCTCTTTGGGGAATATTTATTCCATCTGGTATTTCACACAGAGAAGTTAACAAATCAAAGTCTCTGCCAAGGTCCAGGATTTAAGATGTACTATGGTTGCTGGTACAGCACAAATTGTGTACATCATCTTGACTTCTAAATGTTGCATTTAATTTATCACATGACATGTTGTTTTAGAATAACCCAAGTACCTGGCAGACCTTGGCAAGCGAGCGAGCTAGGAATTAAAGCCAAGTCATGCATCTAATTTGGCTCTGTGAGCCAAAACATAAACTGAGCCTGGGAGCTGACTGCACACATGCAAAAAGAAAAAAAAAAAAAAAAAAAGCACATAAGTCACCAGGTAAGAAATGTGATAATATCCTCACAGGTTTAGCACTTTTTCTGGCTCGCCTTCATTGGCAACGTTGAAGTCAGACAATGCAAAATGAATGTGTGGCCCCTCACCAGTTCTTGTCTCCTAGAGATGAAATGAAAGATGTCAAAAGAGAATTAAATTTTTTCTCAGACAAGCATAGCCATAGGATATTGCCTGAAAAGCATTTTACAGATAGAAGAAAAGGGTAAATTATTTTTTCATTTGATGGAAGATGTGTGTTGGAAATTTTGAAAATGTTGACTTAAGTTGCCCAGCAGGTCTTATCTTCCCCATATGCGTGTGAAGCATCATGGAAGGCAAGAATGCTTAATTAAATGCAGTTTAGGACAGGATTTGGACTTGCATATACAAAGTGAATCCTGGTAATAAAAACAAATCGCAGTCGTTTCTGAGAACATGACTATCCTCAGAAATCTGAGATGGAAAACATCTCTACCATGTGCTTTAAAAATAAAGGGGAACTCTGTGGCACATATGTATGTAATTTATGCCCAGGAACAATTTTATACTGTCAGAAAAATTAGAGATTGGAAGCACTCATTAAATTAGCTAATCCATCCCTTCCTATCAGCTAGTTCACTCTGTCACCACAGGCTTATTCTATATGGTATATTCCTACAGGAAAACTGAATTATCCCAATCCAGCAAGGTACTTAACCAAGCAACTAGTTTTAAGTACAGATTAATCCCATTGACTTCAATGGGACTGTACAGGTGCTTAAAATTAAGTATGCACTTAACTATTTTCCTGAATAAGGGCCTGAAAGTTTTTAGAAATTGAAAATTTGCCTTGATAGACAATTTCCTAGTCTAACAAGTCTTGAAATAATCATTTTCTCCCTCAGTTTATCCCAATGCTCCTGTTTCTAATATATGCTAAATCATCTTGGTTTCCTAATCATGGTACCCGTACCACCCTGAATTTTTCCTTTTCATGAACATGAAGACAGCCTTCCAACAGCTGTAGGTGGTTATGTCCTCTGACACCATTGGCCAGGCAAAATATATTACATATATTAAAAATATAATACTATATATACATAAAATAATGTTAAATATAATAATATGAAAATACGTTATAATCATTACTAATGCCTTTCTCTTAAAGCTGTCTTGCTTTTTATGATTGAGCCCCTTATTATGTGGTGTCTCAGCTTTAAGTGATGTACTTAAAACTTGTAAAAAACCCGCAAAACCCCAATCAGTTGCAATTTGGTGACAGTAGCCAAGTCATTGCTTTAGAGTGTCCCTAGACCAAGCAGCAGCCTTGCAAGATAGAGGAAAACCAGCAGTCACTTCTCAGGCTTTTCTATGATAAGTCCCCGAGTCTCCCAACATTCCTCTCATTTGCTATTAATTATATGACACAAAGGAGCAAGAAGCTCCCTAAGAAGGAATCTGGAGATACATCACCAGTGAGATTTTTTTTTTCCACATGTTTTATCTTTTCTTTAGATTGTTGCAAAGAAATACCGCAACTTCGAGTTCCCGGTGGAGATGACGGGGCTGTGGCGGTACCTGAAGAACGCCTACGCCAGGGATGAGTTCACCAACACCTGTGCAGCAGACAAAGAAATCGAGCAAGCCTATGCAGACGTGGCCAAGAGGCTCAGCAAGTCCTAACTGCCCCCAGCTGTGGCTCAGTATCCCCTTTTACAGACTCTGCTCCTTGTTGCCTTAAGATGTACTTTATCCTTATGCTGTCTGGTTGGCATCCCTATGACTTCACCTGTTCCAAGTGGCAGGGACAAATCTGCCTCTCCCTGGAGAAGAGAAGGCAGCTCTTGTGGTGGGGTGGAGACCCTTTGAAGTCTAACCCAAGATCTGGCTCAACGAGTATTATTTGCAATCAGTATTGGAAATGAGTCCATTTGACTAGTTTCTTGTTCTGTGTTGGGGGTACATCATGACCTGTATTCTTTAGAATTTTAAAAATAGCTCAAATTTCAGGTAAGAGAGTCAGGAACACATAGAACTGGCTCTTCTCTAGGTTATTTCAAGGATTCTTTTTCCCCCAGTTCTATTAAGATCCTTGAGTCATGAACAAAATACAAGAGAGAGAGTGGGGGGAAACAGGAGTTTGACCCTAAAGCAGAAATGCTCTTAGCAGTTATATTTAAATAAACTCTCTGAATGCATCTTGTGTCTTAGCAGGCCCAGAAGTTTATAGGGTATTTATTTTTAACTTGGCGCAAGAGGGGGAAGCCTGAGCGAATATGTCAGACTTGCAGATGCTACTCTGCATAAAATTTGCATGGTGTTGTTGGATCTGAATGTTTAAAGCAAAAGAGAGTGAATGAGCAATTGAGCAGGCAGCGCTTGGAAGAGCAGGGCCTGTGCCAAAATGCCCAGTGGATCTGCTGTTTGGTAGAGACAGACAGACACAGCAATAACAGGGGCAGCAGATTGACTCCAGCACCCACAGAGGGAATTGGCACAGCAAACCAAACCATGTAGGATATTGTCATCTTGACTGTATGGTTGCCAGTTCCTTTATAATTGCTATCTTGGGAAACTTGGATCAGCAGTGGGAAGCTGTCGCTGCACACTGATTCCAGGCAGGAGAAGCGCTTTCGTCGCCTTGGGCTCCAGATGGGTCACTTTCAAGTGCTCATCATCTCACCCCAGGAGGAGTTTGCTGTGAGACCCTCAAAGAGGGCAGGCTGGCACAGTGAGAGGCATGTTTCCAGCCAGGAATTCAGCAAGTGTGCTAGCAGAAATCCATGCATGATGCCTCAGTCCCACTCATCCAGGCTTTACTGATCCAGGTTCCATGATTCAGAATTAGGTTTTTTTCTAAGAGATTATTTTGCTCTATCTGCAGTGCCTGCCTGGCACATCTGCTTTACACTAGTGATTATTTGCACGTTCCTTTAGCAAATTCAGAATGACAGCTCTTTCACTTGAAACTTGTGCTCCAGGATGTACAGCAGAGCACGTGGCTCGCGGGTTTCAGTCTGGGGGGCATTTATTGCTGTTTTAAAAGATAAAATAAAGCTGAGCTGTAACCTGATGTGGTTCCCCTTCTGATCAGAGCTGCTAGAGCTGCACTGATTTGAGGGGAACCCGAAGCTGGTGAGCTGTGACCAAGCGGAACCTCACAGCAGACTTGTTCCCAGCCAGAGAGCTGGGAAAGTGGAACAACATTGAAAGCCAGGCTCTGCCATGTGATGCTGATGACAATCTGAAACCATCCTTCTGCTTTGGTGGGATAATTCCACTTTTCACACCAACGCAGCTGGGAGCAGAATGTTGCTCATTGACTGAAGAGAGTTTGCAGTTGACTATTGTTTTGCATGCAATGGTCAATTTGTTCTGAACTTTCAAAACCTTGGAAGAAAATCCATGAACTCTCAAGTCCTCTCCTAGAACAGGCTATTTTAACAGCGGCTAGACTGGAGGGCAAAGGCTTGCACTCTTTAAAATATTGCTGAGAAATCAGCTGGCTCAGAGAACACTAATAGCAGCCAGAAAAATCTAATGAGATTAGAAATGTCTGCACAAGCACATGTGGCTTGTTAAAAACATTTCTTCATGAGATTGGAATTATTGTGATATTATTTTCCTTTTTTCCTTTTTTAAAATTCCTTCAATTATTTATTTATTTATTTATCTTAATTGACTCGATCCTTTCTGTCTGTCTTTTCTGGTTTTTGTTTTCACCCAGCACATGGATCAGGATGACTCGGTCAGTTTAGAAAAGTGTTATTAGCAAAGCTGCGCAAATTTGTTCCTAGTGAAAAGTCTTCTATCTGATCAATGGTCCTGGGGATTATTTACTTTTAGTATGATCCTGCTGATCAACAGAAACCACATTTTTCTCAGTTGTCTTTTCCCAGGTTTGCACTTCAATCAGTAGCTTTGTGTAGTCACAGTTGCAGTGAATCTTTGAAAAAAAGACACAGAAGCAGATGCAGATTCTTGTTCTCTGCTTATTATATTTAGCTCCTAAAAGAAGACATGTCCAAACATGCAGCAGATCTCAGGCAGGTGAACCAAAGTCTGCCCTGATTTCCATCTTAGAATCTTCATCATTTCGCTGAATCTCGTAGTTCTGAAATGCTCTTATATATTTGGTTTTGTTTTTCATGCAAGAGGGCCAAATCACAATCAGTTGATTTCAGTGACCTCAAAATGCATCTGTTTCTAAAAAATTATGTTTAAAAATGGTTGGGCTTATATCGAAAAGAAAATGATCTATAAATGCAATGTGCTTTTTCTGAGATGATTTCCATGTTCTTAAAAACTTTTTAAGATTTCATAATAAAATCTGAAAGTCCCCAGGCTAACTTTGTAAAATTAATTGCAAGGAAAAAAAAATCCTTAAAAATTTTTATTTTTCATACAATACTCCAAAATATCTAGGTAAAATGTAATGATGGATATAAGGAAATATTGGTGGGAAATGGAGCAGTTTTTAGTTATGGTGCCAGTTCTGTCTGAATTCAATTCTCACTCTGCATCCTAACTTTACTTTTTACTTATAACTCTATTATAGGCTGATCCAAGATTATGGACAGGTTCAGGCATTCCCTGACCTTTGTTTGGGTTTGACATACAAGCTCATGTTTTTAGATATGTAACTTTCACTCACCTTTGTGCTTCTTGGCTTTATCCATAGCCAGAAGCAGGGAATACTGGAAATCCTACATAGAAAAGTGTTTTGCTAAGATTTTGAGCTCAGTTTTCAAGACTCAGGATCCATCACCAACAAGATTTTAAAGGGCTCCAGACTCTTTTAGGCAGAGTATTTTTGGTGACCTTCCATTGTATTTAGAATTATAAGTAATAAATATTAATCATGCAGGATTCTATATCTACATTGGCAAGGCAGCATTTCTGAAAAGTAAGTAACAAGACAGACATTGCAGATTTACAATAACTTTGTTCATAAATTTTTTTGCAAGATGTAAAGAAAGACGTAGTGCAGAGAGGGAAGAAGCCAACAATGTGGGTTTAATCATCTACATTTCAGAAATGCAGACCAAATGTCTGTGAAGATGTCCATTTCATCCAAACATTTCTTAGATACTTATTTCAAAGCTCCCTGCTCAGTCAATCCAACACTCCATTCATATTGGAATGAATATTGATTTTTCTTCTATTAGTGGTATGGGAGTTCTTGAGGAGCCCATAGATTACTTACCCTTATTCTCTGTTGGACTATTTGAACTGCCAAGAGATCATTTTGCAGCACAGGTAGGCCTAAAGAGTATCTGTTTAAAGTCTATTTACACCAGGCCTTCTGAGAAGCATTTTTTCCTATAGAAATCACATAATGATACTGTTTTATCAGGTCTAGTGTGGAATATAGAGCTACAGGTTACTCCTCTGTTTGCATCAGCTGAAAAGCCACTGCCGGGGTGGGGAATGGCAGTCTATAGCACAAAGAAAATAGACAACTTTGTTTCCTAAAAGAA
Source organism: Oreocharis arfaki (assembly GCA_013398015.1). NCBI lineage: Eukaryota > Metazoa > Chordata > Aves > Passeriformes > Paramythiidae > Oreocharis > Oreocharis arfaki. The sequence goes on along the minus strand of VZRR01002470.1, from coordinate 90,259 downwards.
AGTTCAGCTGAATTGCACGTAGCATTTATTTTAAAATACATATTTATTTTATTTTAACCCCGAAACACCTTTCTACCTCTCATCTGTGTTCAAATTCAGCTCCAAGTTAGCCATAACCTTTTCCTCAGTGATAAGTAGCAGGATTCTCGTGGATGGGCACATGGGAAACTGTGTTTTAGTGTAACCCTTCCATCTGGTAGGATGAAGCCCCCTGTCTAAATCACCTGAGTTTGGCTAATTAGCTGAATTGAAAGTATTGCAAAAATTTCGCCAGTGGAAATCACACTCCTGTAAAACCAGAAGCACATGGAAGCATTATTTTTTGAAAAAATGAATAGGTGTTTTAAAGAAAAAAATACCCCTAAAGCCTTGTGTCCTCCTTCATGTGTATTCTTTTAAGCATCAGGAAGTTTGCCTTTGTTTGTTACTCCTCTAGATGTATTCATTATTCTTGAATTGCTTTTGATTTTAAGAAATATTTTTCCAGTAAGATTTTGCTTTCCTGCTGCATCTTTCATCTCTTCATTAATTTTGATGTCTGCAATGACTTAGTAATTCCAGAGGAGGCAGGAAAGCTGTGAGGTTTGTACTTGTTGAGAAGTTGAAGGAGGTAATGATTTTTTTTTTTGGGGGGGGGGGGGCAGGGGGAGAAAACAGTTTTAAAAGCATTAAAAAAAATTGTGTCCTTTCATCTGGGATACTTTAACCAAGAGTGATAGACTGTTTAGTCTGGACTGTGAGTTTCAGCACAGACAGGAGCGAGGCAGCGTGTTGAAGGTGGCTTTGCCTAGGGGTTTCTCTGAGGTAGTAGACATGTTTCCTCTGAGTCACAAATTTCCCATTTCCTCCTTTCAGGAGGGATGTGCTAGTTTGCACCCTGAACTATGACAGCCCTCTCAGTGCTCAGCAGTGAAAAGAGGAGTCCTGTTCCCTTTTCTCCCCTTCCAGCTCACGTGCAGGGAAAGCAGAGAGCATTAAGCTGCTTTATTTCCTTGTCCCACATTCCAAACAACACTCGTCCCCAGAAAAGCCCAGAAAACCCATCCAGTGCTATTTTCCTAAGCTTGATCTTTCCATTTTTTAACACGTGACATAAAATCCCAAAGAATCCTGTGTAACCCCTCAGGCACTCCCCACGCAGGACTCAGCAGCCTCTCAGAGACCGCAGCAATCATCCTATTCCCCTCTTACCCCCAAATCATTCCCTTTTCACCATTCACTGGAGAGATGCTAATCCTGAAAACACTCCCCAGGATGCATTTGAATGTGGTATTTGAGCTGTGCTCATCAGCTAAGCAGCTCTGAATGATGGCATGGTCACAGCTCAGCAGGTTGTGCCTCTGCTGCCAAGGGGACCCACCACCTGCTGGAGGAGCTGAAGCTGCTCCACCAGTGATGGTGCAAACATGATGAAAGGTTTGAGGGCCACCTTTCCTCCTGCCCGGCTCCCTGTCTGAAGTGTAGAGCTCAGCTGGAGCCATGATCCAGCACTAATGAGCATTTCTAGCTTGCAGCATGTGAATAGGGACTACTGATGTGTTTAATGTTAAACATGTGCTTGCCTGCCTGCCTGGAGAGGGGCCTAGAAGTCATGACAGAAAAGCCTGTATTAATGAAGGGCATTATTATTCTCTTCCCTTTGAAATCTGGTGGCAGAATTCCCAGTAGGGGAATTCCCAATAGGAATTCCCAGTAAAGCCAAAGGCGGCATAGGCATGAAGATGTTTCTAGTGCAGAGAGAACAGAGTACACTCAGGAAGGAAAGGAGGCAGTGCTAGAAAGGGTCTTAGTGCAGAAGAAGGACACCAGGTAGCAACTGGAGGGACGTGAGTGGTGCTGCCAGGCTCTGTTCTGGTCCCTTGGAGGGGTTCAGAGTAGAGCTGGGAGCAGGCTATGCTGGCAGTGTAATGCCAAGGCATGTTGTGCTGTATCTTCAGCCACGCTCCCTGTGGTGGTATCCCACAGCACAACGATGCCTCCGTTGTGTCTGCCTCACTCTTATTATGAAGTGGCTTGTCTAAAGAAAACTAAGAAGGGTGGGGGAATTTTTTTTTATTTTTTTATGTATACATGGAGTAAAAACAATCCAAATATGCTTTAATGGTTCTCAACATGATACTGTCAATTCTCACCACAGGGTGGAATTTGTTGGTGGAAATTAAATTAAATTAAATTAAAACAGAGAAGCTTGGCTATTGCTAATGGTTACTACTGGGAGCCCTAAAAGCAGTTTGCAGTGTGGAACCATAACAGGAGTGAACATCCTTTAATTCCCAGAATTGCTCGGGTTTCACAGGGTCATTTTAGCCTATTCTACTGCACTGCTGAGAAGTTGCTCTTTCCCTGTCTCTCTAGGTCTATAAACTCTGAAGAATTTGGGAAATGGCTACAGGCACCAAATTAGTCTTTTTCTTTTTCACTCCTTTTTTTTCCTCCTTCATTAAATTAACTACTTTAGTTTGGAAGTAAGCAATAAGTAAGTAGAATTTGCAAACAGCAGATTTCTCTACTCTTTCATTAAGAAAGTTTTTAAGAGCTTTCAGGAAATGAGAGGTTATCCCTAGCTTTGGGAATAAGCTGTGGTATAAAATACAAATGGAAGTGGGATTCTGATTAAATTATTGAAGCAGAAAGATTGCAGTTTGTTTTAAGGAGCATGCTTAGGAGTAAATGAACAGAATGTTCTGGATGCTGCAATAGGGGCTTCAGATTCAGTTATAGTTTCTGGTTTGGGTTTTGGGGGTTTGCAGGTTTTTTTTGGTTTTTTAAAATTACCTATTGTACAACAAAAAAACTATATATACATATATATACATATATATATATTCCGAGTATTTATCTACATTATTTAATTCAATAATGCTGTGAAGTTTGTTGGGATGGAAGGTGGCATAAACAGGAAAACTTACACTCTTGAAACAGCACTACTATTTCTGTGTCTTTAATTTAGTTCCCTCTGGAATAAACAAGAACCACACCATTAAGTTGTGTGGAAGCGGGATCTCAGCTTCACAGGCCCCGAAAGTTTGGCAGTCCCTTGGAGGACAAGGTAATTTGCTGTTTAGCAATCTGAGCCTTGCAGTGGGCACAGTGTGTTTTGAAGGCATCCAGAGCCGTCCTTGGGTGAAGGAGCGATGCTTGCAAAGGACCCCAGTGAATCCCCTGCTGTTTTAAAATGAGATTAAGCCATCATGAGACGTGGACTGGCTAACCCCAAACCAGACACATTCGCCTGCAGCACAGCCGCTAAATTGGTCTGACATCAGGAACCGCAGCGAAGGAGCTTGGCCTCAGAAGTGAGTCAAAGCAGCATCTTTGTCACCAGTCATTTTCTATTTATAATGACACAGATCTATTTTATAATCACGGGGAGGCACAACAGGAGTGTGCTTTGTTCTGCCTAAATCGCATTTCTCGTGCGGGTGCGTTTAAACACAGCCCTTGGCCTCTTGCCCCACACCACACACACCCAGGGCGGGCAGTTCTGGCACAACAATGCACACCCTGTCGTGCTTGAATGCTCAAAGCCTCCAGTGCTGGAGCAATAAACTCCTGGTAAATGGCTTAAAAATGTTCCCTTAAGTGCACCGAGCTGCCCTGCTGCTGCCTCACTTCTCATTTCCAGTGCCTGTTCTGTTTCTAAGCCTTGTGTTGCAAAGAAACCAGGAGTATGTTGAGTTGTTTAGTGATGGAAATTGCTGGGCATTATTAACTCTAAGAATTTGGGCTGAAAAACCCCAATCCCCAACCCAACCCTCTTTCCTGGTGCAAACCTGACAGCTTGTGCTCCTGACTGTATTTTCAAAGGCTATGAACAAATTCCCAACAACTGATTGGTTTGGCTCCTGGAGAATGGGTCCTCATCTGTGCAAACTCTTAGAGCTATGATGGTAACCCCCTTTTGCTTCCTTTTGTTCTTTCCTTTTTTTTTTTTTTTTTTTTTTTTTTAAGAAGGGTCCTGCTGTGTATTTCATAGAAAATGATGATCTAATGATCAATAGATTTATTTTTGTAATCTGTTTTCAGTTATAAAGCCTAAAGATCAAAATCAAGTTGCATAGTACAACCTAGGGGTGAGCAGAAGTGCTTTCTCCCCCACCCTAAAACTACTCGTTTTCAAATCCTGACTCATTTGGGGCGCAATCTTGGTTACTTTGAGGGACTCTGAGGTTGAAAGATAGGAAGGGGAGCCCACTGAGAGAGGACAGCAGGAACCAGTCTGAAAGTTTTAAGAGATATGTGGACAGCTTTCCTGTCAGTGTGTGAGCAGCCTGTGCAGAGACCTGCATGGCCCCAATGGACCCACAGTTGCTTAAAAACTGCGTTGACATTCAAAGGCAAAATTTGGGCAGTGAACCATGACACGAGCACCAGACTTGGTACCTCTTTAGGGTATTATACAGGCAAAAAATAGCTCATTTGAAAGGACATTCAAATTTTTAGATACTGGTCAGGGCCTGAGTTCACGACTGGATTTTCTCCTCCAAAATGTCATTAATCCCAGAAATGCCTAATGTCTTCAGGGCTCCCACCTGAAGTACTGGGCTAAAAGCAAGATCAGGAACTCTTATGGAGAAAGCATAAACTCAGGTCTTTAAACTCAGACCTGGTAAGCTTCAAAGAAAAGTAATTTATTTGTAAACACCTATTTTATAGTGTCTGACAGTGAAAAGTAACTGTGTATCCAGGAGTCTCCATCAGATAAGAAAGAGAGCCAGGATCAAATCCCTTTGCATACCTGTGTTTTTCAGTCAAGGAACATCCTCTCTTAATGTGCATTTTTAGATTAGATTGCAAGCGTTTGAGGTAGGAACTATGTATTTGTGCTCTGCATGTGCAGCTTCTTACATGACAGGACCCTGATTAGGGCCTTTGTGTGCTGCTCATAATATAATAAAAGGAAAAATATAATTAAAATGTCGTTGCAGTTCACCTTTAATATTATGATTGTGAGACTGTACTCTGTCAACTGTGAATAAAATCATGTCCTTTTTGTATAATAGGTAGTATATTTTATTATTGAAGAAAGAGTTAAATTTAATTTTTAAACACAAAGAAAAGTATCTACTCATTGTTTCATTTTAGGTTTTTGAGTATATAAGCAAATATTTCTTTTGTATCCTTCAAATGAGTGTGCGTTAAATGAAGAAACCCACCTTCCTGAATTGGAGCTGTTTATAATTATATTCCAAGAGTGATTAACACCTGATAATTTGAATAAAAGTGGTTTATTTTCTCATTGGGTTATTGCTGAACTTTTGTTTAATTTTGTTAATTGGGGGTTTTTTTTGAAACAGGCAACTTTTCTTTGCCTGCCAGAAAAAAAATGTGCTCAGAGCTTGAATACAGCTATTGTCATCCCTTACTCTAAGAATGGGATATGAGAACTGGTGGGGTTATAATGCACATCTATAAAATAATGGAGGGGGCAAAATGGCCTGTGACTATTCACTAGTCTTCATATCAGAGGTTATGTGTTCCTGATGAAATAGGCAAGCAGCAAGTTTAAAGCAATCAGAAAGAAAAGCCTTTTTACACCGGGTGTAATTAAACTTTGGAGCCCTTTTATTGGATGATGCTGTGCAGATCAAAATGAATATGGGGTTCAAATATGGACATACCAACTTCCTGAAGAACAGACCCATTAGTGTTGTTAAACATGAGACTTTGGAAGCAATCTCCCAGAAGTTCCTAAATACCAGGGCTGAGAGAAAGTCCGTGAGGAAGCAGGTTTCCCTTTGCCTCCTTTCTTATATTATTTCTGCTGTGAGAGATTAGACACAGCCATGGGAGGGCTGGGTGCCTTGGCTCCAGGATGTCCTTTCTGGGATTATGATACAAAAATGTGAAGTATTGTAAACTGAATTCCAGCACAGAACTTTGAATTTAGCTTCCCCAAAGCAAACCAATTCCAGAGACGTTTTAGATATAGAGGCTCGGAATCCCTCTCATAGCAAATGACAGGGAATCACTTTCCATCTGAAACAAGAGTTCATCATTCAGCAGCTGCAACTGGAGAGGAACAAGCGGAATTTCTCTGAGTTTACGTGTCAGCTCCTCTTTTGGTTACCAAAGATTGTACTCACTGGGCCACATCTCTCTAGTCTTGCATTGCTCTGGTACCACATCTCTTTTGATGTCATGTGTGATATAAAAATGGGCATCTGTTTCAAATTCTCCAAATTCAAGGTGGTAAGTGCCAGCCTAATATTTCTGCTCTAACTAGTGCTGAAATACCATTTCACTTGTCCAGCACTATAGGAGTCCTGCACTGGCTGATTGCTTTTGGACTAAGCTCTAAATGTACAAACACCCATAGCAGATGTGATCTTTCTCTGCAGTTGTGGAAGCATGAAGGAAAACCAGGGAGTGTGAAAAACTCACCATCAGATGTATCAAAGAATTAATAAATACCTTTTTTTTGTTGCCTAATTTGTAGCCAGTCCTGGATGGAAGTTCAGCTTTGCTGTTCAGTCGCTCGGCTGCTGAGGGTTTCTATGCACTGCTATGGCTGATCAGGGACACTGCTGTGCATTTTCTCGTAGGAACCCACACCTTGCACATCTCCATCATGTCACTGTCCTGCCTGAACCACAGGTATGAGACTGCTCCATCCTGATGAGCGTCTCTGACAGTGGTCAGTACTGAATAATTAACAGAGGGGTGCCAAGAACCCCAACCCTTGGAGTTTCTCCTACTCACTGTACACAAAAAAAATGTTTGACACTGGTGGTTTTTTAGTGTTTATTTAATTAAAAATTATTCCCTATAGCTCTGTCTCCTCTCATTGTACAAACAAACCTAATACTGGTCTCAGGCTCTCTGGACACTGGTCTAGGTGATGTTTTAGGGTAGTAAAACTGAGTGCATCTGATCCATTAGGCACTGTGTAAAATAAGTGGTTTCTGCGTGTAAGTGATTGTGATTGCAGATCTGAATGATGAAAAATGGGGTGAGTAACAACCTGGATCACTTATCATTTTTCCTGTCTTTATTTTATCATTCCTTATGCATTTGCTCTGAACAAAGCCAAATCTTTCCCCTTTCCACAGCAATGTCTCGCCGCTGCTGGTCATTTTTTTGGTCATTTGGTCTCTGAAAGATCACTTCTACCCAGGTAATCGCTCTCTCTGACAGGGATTTGTACTGCTGTCGCTTCCTGCTTGCCATGCAAAAAATAGAGCCCTTGATGGGCTCCACAGAGCTGCTGGCACCTCTTCCTTCAGGGATGGGGTAAGGGGAAGCTTCGTCCAGGAGGGTTTAGTTTGGGTTTTCTTTTTTATCTCAATACCTGACGTAGCACTCCACATGTCCTGCTAGACGCGCTGCAATCAGTCCAGTCTGCACCAGGCAAGGGTTTAGACATTTCAGGTGTCATCCATCCTTCATATCTCGTGCATGCCTTTCCTTTCATGAGCCCAGCAGATGCCTTTAATTGCCAGCCTTCACTTCTTGGCTTTCCAAGGAGCAGCAGAGGAACTACGGAGTCCCTCTGGCGAAGGATGAAACGAAGGGGCCCAGCAGTGTTATGACATTTTCTTGCACTGAACTGGCTTTGGGAAGAATGGCCTCTTTCCTCCCATTAGATAAGCACAGAAATCTTAAGCAGATGCTTGCAAAACATCAAACAAATATATACTTTAAAAAAATAAATATAAGCTATACCCACATGCCCCAAAATCTGGCCAATATTCAGCCACCACTGACAGGATCTTGCCTTTCTCTGGAGGAAAAGGAAAACCCGCAGTCTAGTCACTCCTCAGCAGGACTGGAACTGGCTCCTCCACCATCCCAGAGCCCAGCATAGCCATGCCAGCAGCTGGTGGCCAATTTCCAACCTGCCCTGTTGTTCAGCAACTAGAGGGAAATGCAACCCTTCTCTCTTGGGTGCTGTGTGTACACCCCAGGGACTTAAATCTGTTTAAGTTTTCCCCTAAATCAGCATTACAGAATGCAAAGGGGAATTTAATGCCATAGGGAAGAAGGTGCAGCAGTTTGAAAAGCCTAAACTGCCAAAAACAAGAAGAAAAGGTGTTTTCTTTAGTGCATACGTAAGACTTGTAACCCTTATGCTCCTGATTTCTAGAGTAGAGGTAGTAGAGGGGATTTCTTCTGGTTCCCTCACACTGAAAGCCACAGGTTTTTGGAAAAGCTGTATGGAAGTACATTCATTGGGAAGTGTGAGAAAGAATTTATTGCAAGAAGTCCCCCTTCCCTCAACCCTTTGTTAAAACAACATTAAAGAACATTATTGGTGCCAAGGGAAGGACTTTGAAGAACCTGCTGGAGTTCAGGTCACCCGTGTAATCCTCATCCAACTCCTGGTGTGGACGGGTTGTGGTACCAGCTTTCATCAGCTCATGCACCACATCCTGCGCAGCTCCTGCCCCGTCGGTGCCCTGAACGGGTGATGCAATTTGTTTTCTTGGCACAGAATAGTGCTGGGCCTTCTCTATTCCATACTGCTCAGCCTGCTAGGAAACTCTTTCAAACAGCCATGGTACCATGTGCTTTCTGCAGCAGTGTTGTTCGTGACTGCTTCGCAAACATTCATCAGATCACTTTATGTGTCCCCAAGGGGCACAGGATGATGTTTCACAGTGTGGGAATCAAGACTGAAAACTTCAGAGATGGGTTTTCACTTCAGATGCTCCATTTCACCTATTTAAGACGTGATTTTTGCACTGTGCTGTGATTTCGGGGGACTGCTGTACCAGTAAATTCAGTGTACTAGGATCACTCCCAGTCTCTGGGACAAAGTGGCACAAAATGGCTCCTGTCCATAGTGGTTTACCCTCCTCAACTGAACAGATGCCTGAAAATGGCTTGTTAGAAACACCCCCTGGACAAATCAGCTTCCAACTGATTTCAAAGGTTAGTTTGGGAGGGTACTAGATGGCCTGAGCCAAGACACACATGCATATTTATATACTTTTATACATAAATGTATAAATATATATACACATATACACTAAGTAGTAAAGGCTGGTATTTGGGTTACAGTTCCAAGTGCAGCTGTGAGTGTTCAGAAGCTCCTGCCCCTCTGCTGTTGCCTCAGGTCCCAGTGCCACCACGAAGCTTGCATAAAAAAAGCATCAAATTTGGGGCAGATGAGCAGTATTTGATCTTTCCTGACTCTGGAGTGACTTTGCAAGAATAGTAATGTTTTACTGTAGTTTTGCTTGTATAATGCAAACCTATCTATACATGCACACATGTACGGCAACATCCTTCCCTCTAAGCAGTGTTTTGATTCTGGGTTTTCCCTTATTGTCCTTAATAATTGCAGAAAATCAGTGCAGTTGGGATTTGAACTGCCACAGGACCAGCTGGCTTTGGCACCACGTCTCTGCTGAATCCCAAGCCCTCAGAAGGTTATTTATGACACCACAGCCAGAGTTGTGCTGCCTGCCTGCTCTGCTGGGAATATTCCCTATCCCTTGCCGCTGGCATGATATCCCAGGGAGAGCCCCACAGCTGTCGGAGCCAGTGGGATGCCCTGCTCTGCAACCAGCACTCATATTTATGGTGTATGGGGTAAAATCTTTATTCATAAAGCAGCAGCTTTAGCTTTTCGTTGTCAGCATGGATGTTGAACTAATCAGAAAGGAGAGCAGGGGAAGGGTGGGGACAGGAAAAGAGGAGTTTGTGGGAACGTAACAATGTTAAAGAAAAAACTCTGCTTGCTGTCAGTTAAGTCTCTCCCTTAGTTACCTCTACCATTATGGATTCATTTTAAGATCCAGACTTCAATATACATAACTTTAAATCACTAACATCCTTCATGGCTCTGTGATTTGCTGGTTCCATATGTAGCCTCTTGGCCCGTTGTGTTGGCACAGGTTCAACTCCTGTTCTTCCTTTGGGTTACGGTTTCCTTGCTTTGATGGGGGTGCTGGGAGGGGAAGAAGAGGGAGAGAGCAAGAAAGGGGTGGTGAGACAGAAGGCAAGTGATGGTAGAGAGGGAAGGGATGGGAGGACAGGAGAGAAGCACAAGGAAAAGTAAAAATAATACAAAGACAGAGAAACAGCTTAAAATAAATTAGAAAAAGTGAAGAAGCGGTGTAGAAAGAGCAGAAAGATGAAAGCAATGAGAGGTGTTGTCATGAGCAGCTATCCCCACCTTGCTGCTTGTGGCAGTGCTGGGATGCTGTGGAGTGGGAGGAGGGGGCTGATGCCGCCTTCCCCAAGCTCCTGGAATGGCAATGCCAGCCTGCCCCTCATCCCAGTGCCACGCTGCCCCTCATCCCCTCGCAAGCAGGCCCAGTCTCCGCCTGAACTTTATAATTAAACTCGCTGAGATTTTGCTTGGGGTCTGGGCTGACAGCTGTATTGAATTTTGGTTTATTGTGTGATTTATCAGAGCCGTCGATGGGCGTTTGGATGATTTAGTGCTGCAAAAATACCTTGGAATGCAACGCACAGCAATATCTGCATTATTAATAACAATAATAATAAAGATAAATGTCCCTCCTCAGAGCTTTCGATGGCTGTGCCACTCAATTTAACATTTTAACAGTGGCATGTGGCCTCTCCATGGCACCTGGTAGCGTCTGATGGATTTGAGCAGGCAAAGAAAAGGTTATTTGTCAAACACTCAGCCTCAACTGTACAGTATTTTGAAAGCTCCAGGTCAGAGCAGCCTGAGCTGCATTCCTGTCCCTGACATCCAGCGAGACTGAACTTTGTCATGTTATTAAGCTGTCAGCAGTGCTGGGGCGTTATTTGGATTTCTGGTGGGAACTCCATGCACATGCTTGGGGTGCTCTAGTGGGATTATATCAACACCATTGTAAAACACACACAAATGAGCTGTGCTGTAATTACCACATGAGGACCTCACTTGGCTGGGTTAATCAGCAGAGAATGGAAATACCAGATAAACACAAATGGCCCACCAGGATGCTTATTCCAGTGGCAACAATGCCATTGTTTCCTAGGAGACCAGCCTGATTCTGGGGCTCCTCTGGCAGCCAAACCACTGACTGCTCATCTGTGCCATAGAGCAGCAGCATGGAGCTCTGCTCCACCCTCTGCACCAGCACCCGACAGACCAGCAGGACTAGGGCTAGGAAGAGTAGAGAGACCACAGTATTTACAGGTATTACAAATGTCTGTGACACTTGATTAAAAGAAAAGAAAAGAAAAAGTTTTCTCTATGCCCTTGCACCAGTTCCGCTCAAAAATCTGCTTTTCATGAGAGTCCTGTGCCCACCAGGTAAGACAGAGGCTGCTTTCTGCCCACCCCTCCTCACAATGCTCTCCGAAATGGAAAGGGCAGTTACAGCTTTATCAGTTCCAGCTGCCTGTTGGGAAGGGAAGGCTTGGGAAAAGCAGCTGTCTGGGGTGGCTTGTTATGTTGGTTGCCATTCAACAAATCACATTTTAATGTGCTTTCACGATTTGCTTTTTTGGGAGAGACACAACCTGAATTAGATTGACTGCACTTCCTGGTGCCACAAGTCACAGTGGCCAAGGGGTCTTTGGTGGCACCAGCCACCCTGGGCAGTGCAGAGGGTGGAGATTGTCTTTCACAAACCCTCCTTTCTCTGCCCAGTACATTCGTCTTGTTTTACCTACTGAGGCCCTGGGGGCTGTGACTGAAACAATGGAGGTTAGTGGTGCTAAGCAAATACTGAGCTGCTGGAAAATATCCTTGTCCCAGCTGTTTGCTACAACTTCTACAACTCTGTCCATGGGTTTAAGGGTTTCCTAGGCACTCCTTAACTCAATGATGGTGTTTATCCAGAGTAGTTTGCATGAGCAGTGAGAACTTGCCTGGCTCTGTCAGGAGGTGATGGCAGAGCACTTGGTGAATCCCTTCCTCTTGAAAAAACTACAGGGAAGCATAAGGGATGGTGACAAAAAATCAGTGGGTAACACCAGCAAGCTTTGAAAGAGGTTTTCCACACAGTCTGACATCCTGTCATAGCAATAGTAATAAAATAATGAAAATATATGGCACTATATTCAAATAATATAGTAAGTTCTTGAAGCCACTTGCTACTCCCATGAATTTGCAATCCAAATGAAATAAAGATTTCATGCTAGAGCTTCTATTTGCAGAGAGAAAATTGTCCAGAGATGTTCACTCATCACTCAAATGGTCAGGTTAATAGTTCATCTCCCAGACACCATATGAAGAACAGGACCATCAGTCCCTTCCCGTTCCTGGCTCACAGGAGGGTTTTCTCCTCCATAGAAAGGAAAGAGAGGGGAAAAGGTGGTGGCTGTGTCAAGAGAAACCTTGGGACAGTGGGTTAGGGAGACATAGTCAGAGCCAAAGAGAATGATGTTTCCTTAGGGCCTTTTTGCCATCTCCAGGAAAAAATGACCATGCTCTGACCCTTTTCAGACCATGCTCTGCAGACCTCCTCTCTGAGTCCCCATGTGCTCCATTATTTCTGGGACCATGAAGGACACCAGACACTGAAGAACCGTGATATGAATGAAGAATCTCATTACCATTTCTTCCTTCCTGCCGTTCACCACATCTCCCTGTGCCATGCTCTCTTTTAGCTCTTCATCTCCCATCTCGTGCGAGGGGTTGAGGTCCACCATGCATTGGGGCTAAATAACGCAATTGATAAACAATACTGACCAAGAAGCCCTTATGCCTTCAGTGCCACCACCACTGCAGCAGTCTGTGGTGGTTTAGCCCCAGCCAGCCACTGAGCACCGTGCAGGTGTTCGCTCAATCCCCCAGTGGGGTGGGGGAGAGAATCGGAAGGGTAGAAGTGAGAAAACTTGTGGGTTAAGAAAAAGATTCATTGGTAAAGAAAAACCCATGCACACAAACAAAACAAACCAAGGAATTCATTAACCACTTCCCATGGGCAGGCAGCTGTTCAGCCATCCCAGGAAAGCAGGCCTCCATCACATGTAACAGAGAGTTGAGAAGACAAATGCCATCATTCCAAACACTCTCCCTTCCTTCCTTCTTCTAAAACAGGATGCCTTACGATCTGGGATATCCCTTGGGTCAGCAGGGGTCACCTGTCCCAGCTGTGCCCCATCACAATTCCTTGTGCACCCCCAGTCTCCTCACTGGTGGGGTAGGGTGAGGAGCAGAAAAGGCCGTGGTGTTGCATAAGCCCTGCCCAGCAATAACAAAAACAACCCCGTGTTGTCAACACTTTTCCCAGCACAAACCCAAAACACAGCCCCATCCCGGATACTGTGAAGAAAATTAACTCTATCTCAACCCAAAACCAACACACTGCCACAGGGATGGACATCATGGGTCTGCTCCTCTCCTACTTTTATCCACTCTGTAACGAGGCCAGGGGAATCCTGATGCCTTCCCTGAGTGTGCTCCATCACCTGCAGAGACCTAGTCAGGAACATCTTGCTGCACAGGTGACTTGAGGTCCCAGGGGAACAGCTAAATGCTATCATCACTTTCCAAAAATTTGAATGCACAGCTCATGGATCTGTGTGTGGCTCCCAGTTAAGAGATCTTCTGAGCAGTGTGTATACCAGATGAAAAATATTTTTCAGCCCAAAGGAAATTCTCACTAAAAAATGTAATCCTGTCAAAATTTTCCAAATAAAATTTCTGGTTTGGATGCGCACTCAAAGCCCCACCAAAACAGTTAATCTTCATTTACTAACCAGGATACCGAAGTTAAATATCTCATTGAAATTCAGCATTTGGAAATTAAATTACATTTTAAAGTGAAATAGCATCTCAAAAGGAATTGTTCCTTCCAGGGCAACAGAATAGGCTATGTTTGGTTGACAGTTGTCACCTGCTTGCTTCACTCATTTGCCGTCCTCTGGCATGTGGACTGGGTGAACATCTTCATTTGTGTCTCAGCAATAGTGTGGCCAGCAGGACCAGGGAAGTGACTGTCACTCTGTGCTGGGCAGTGATGAGACCACACCTTGAATCCTGGGTTCAGTTTTGGGCCCCTCATGACAAGAAAGACCTTGAGGGGCTGGAGCATGTCCAGGGAAGGGAACGGAGCTGGAGAAGGATCTGGAGCACAAGTCTGATGAGGAGCAGCTGAGGGAGCTGGGGAGGCTCAGCCCAGAGAAAAGGAGGCTCAGGGGAGACCTTCTCGCTCTCTACAGCCATGTGAAAAGAGATTGTGGAAAGGTGGGTGTTAGTCTCTTCACCCAAATAACAAGCAAGAAGATAAGGGAAATGGAAAGCTGCTTCAGGGGCAGTTTGGATATTAGGAAAATTTTCTTCACAGAAGGGGTTGTGAAACATTGAACAGGCTGCCCAGGATAGTGGTGGAGTAAACATTCCTGGAGGTATTTAAAAGATGTGTAGATGTGGTACCAGGGGACATGGTTTAGTGGTGGCCTTGGAAGTGGTGGGTTAATGGTTGGACTTGACCTGAAAGGTCTTTTTTTACATAAACGCTTATTCTATGACTCTGTGGTAAATGGTCACTGTTTTGGTCTCAGAGGGGTGGGCACAGGTAGCCCACAGCTTTGTTTTGCAGACGATCAAAGCTTGCCAGATGCAGCTCGGATCACATCTTTTGTTTCTTTGACTGCCACCTGAAAAAATGCATGAGCACATACTTATCCTTAAATCCATGATTGAAGTCAAGGGGATTACATGGTCTGTTGATCTGGGATAGAGTTTAACATGTGCTTGAAAAGGTGCTCGTTTGGTTTAGTGAATAGGAGCATTTCAACAGAACTTAGACAGGGAGGTTCATATAAATAAAAAAAAAAGCCAAGATCTCGTAAAAGGTCAGTGTCATTGGACAGGGGTGACACAGCAAGAGAAGCACCTTCAGATAACTTCATCCTCTGCACAGCACTGACCAGCACCTTCAAAAGTAGTTCCTTTAAAGTGCCCACAGCTGAGTGCTAAAAATTAGTGAAAAATAAATCATTAGGGATATTTAAACATAAAGATATGTAGACAACAGAATTTTGAAAAATGAGGAGTCATGAGGTGATGAAAAAAATATGAAAAAAATATGAAACCCATGTTTTCCTTCTTGTTTTATGAAATGTCTTAAGCAGAAAAATAAGAAAGTAAACACCTCTGCTCCCAGTATGCTTGAGAGTTGCATGTTTCATATCCTGCAGTACTAAGGTTTCTTGTTTGGTACTTGCTCTCTCTTTGCCATCAGTCAAAATCTTCTGCAGCCTCAGAAGGAAAGACATCGTATATTGTTTTCCTTATAGCTGCAAAACCAAAGGATTTCAGAGAAAATGTAGAGCTCACTTGTAAAAGAGGGTTAAAATTGTTCTCCCACAAAAGAGAAAGTATGGTGACATTTGAAAGATTATTCTTCCTGGGACTCAAGGTTTTTACCAGTGATCTGCATCTGTAGCCTTTCCCAAAATACTCTGTCATCAAATGATTCAATGTCATCATCAAAGAATTTTTGGCTACTGACTTTCCTTTAATAATAGTTAAGAAGTTTAATGAAAGGAAAGGTCTGCATAGATTTCTTCCTAAATTGTATGAAATCCTGCCTTTTTTCTTTTTTCTTTTTCTTTTTGGTAATATTTCTGCTCAGAGAAAATTATAGCCTCTGGTGCCAGTGATGTGCTCTGTATATTTTGTTTATTACAGTGGTTTTAACTGGAACCATGGGTGAGAGAGTATCATTATAAAATTCTTGATACTCCTCATATATTTGTGCAAACATAGTTGTGGGCACCGAAGGCAGTGGTGGAAATGCCAGTTTCAAAGCATTCTCTCCTTGTTTTAAAAATGTGGTGCGTGCCCACATGCTCTCTAGGCAGGGAAAAACCGAGGTCTTGGTTCAGACCGGACGTCTGACCCTGCGTGTCCAACTCCACCTGGGGTGAAGCTGAGTTTCTGCAGCTGCCTCTCCAGTTGAGTCGTGGCTGGGTGATGGTACCCGGTGGTCAACCCTTTCCGGGTGTTTTCCATCAGGAGCATCCTGAAGAGCTGTGTGGCTTCTCACAGAAGGGCAGCCTGGAGTGGTACAAACCAGGAGCTGAGGCAGTTTGTAGTAAAAACCTCTTGGCTGTGTGGGTTGCACACATGCAGTGGTTGAGAGGAACAGATTGTCACCCAACTTTGTGAATAGCAAGTGTTGGGTCCCAGAGAGCTGCAAATTCATGCCATGTCTGCAGTACCAGTGAATATGAGCTCTGAAAAAGAGGCCTGCTTGTCCTTTCTTTGCAATTCTCTATATTTCTTTATTTACTACTCTCTAGCGCTGAATTGCTTCTGACTCCCTGTAGGACTGTAAGAGGTGACAGCTGTGGAAGAGGTAAACAAGAAATTGTTTGTAATGCAAGGGCCTGGGTTTTCTAAAGATCCAGGAGCTGGATTTCTTGCCATTTGGTGTCTATAGTCTTGGACAGATTTTCCTATCAATTCAGCCAGCAGCACTGGATGTCTCCTGCCAGGACACTTGTATCCCACTCTGCAAAAAGCTTCAATCACAAAGATGTCAAACTGTCTTAGAAACGTGGCACTTGTGAGTCACAGGTCTGCCAATTTATTTGTATTACTTTGTTATCAAGCCCTGGAACAGCCTGGGCAGGGAAGTAATAGAGTCACCAGCCTGGAGGGGTTTAAAAGACCTGTTGGTGCGGTGCTGATAGACATGGTTTGGCAGTGCTGGGTTAATGGCTGGATTTGATGATCTTAGAGGTTTTTTTCCAACCTAAATGATTCTATGATTCTATGAATCATGAGGATAACTTAGTCAATGGAGATGCAGAGTGGGATGGAAGTGAGATTTTTATTTCTCTTTAGGAGCTGCCATTACCAGCAAGGTCTGTGTATGGCCTCTGCAGAGCCCCGTGACTCTGTCAAGATGAGGGCTCACACCACAACCTTGGGGTGGACTTGTCCTCATCTAACATTGGCTGCATCAAACCAAGGTGTCCCTGTCATCAATGACTTGAGATGAGCACCCCAACAAAGCTGTTTGCCTTTCTGGTTGTGGACACATCCCTCTAGGATGGGAGAGACTGTTCTTTTCCAGAGGACCATCTCAGACCATGCATTTAGCTTTACAGTAGATGAAGTCAAGTGAGAACCATCTCATGTGCACGGAAATGGGACTAGGGGTGGCCTGAACTGAAGTCGTGGGCTTGCACACTTTGCTGGATTGGGCAGTCAGCAGCTGTTACAACCAACCCCCAGGAACATCTGTGCTTCCACTGACTGGAACACCCCTCTGAAAGGGACAAATTCTGCTTCAGTCCCCCAGAAGCTCCTCTCATTGCGGTGCCATAGGCCAGTGATTAGAAGACAACTGAGAACACATTTGTCCCTCTGGTGGCAGAGGCAGATGCCAGCAAAATGTGATGAGTAGGAGGCAAACCAAGCAAGAGATGTAGACATCCCCCACTGGAGCCAGGAGAAAAGCTCATATTGATACCTCTGCAAATCAGGATTGAGCCAGATGAAAGCTGTGAAGAGACAGCCCTGCGTGCTGGAGGTTGTGTTGGTCTACAACCAAGGAGGGGAATACTCTGTAGCCTACAAGACCTTCCTGAGCAGCACCAAGACAAATTTTTCTCTCATCAGCACAATTGGGATTAATATGGACTAGTTCTAGTGCAAAAAAAGAAAAAAAACCCACTCTGTACATTTTCCCTTTTCTGTCCTTCCCCCACACCCTGAATATGCATTAAAATGGAGTCCTGAGCTCTGTACTGCAGAAATGACAACTTACCGTGCACATGCTGGAAGTGTTTGGGAAATGTTTATATGGCAGGGTCATCTGATACAAAGAGGAGATGGATAGATGGAACAAAACTCTCATGAAGGGCAGGAAATCAATCAAAGATTGGTCACTCAACCCTGGGATAAATATAGAACAAATTAGTGAGTAAATATCTTGTTGACTCAAGGCATCCTGTTAGGACGGATTCTGAAAGCAAGATGTGGATGGAGACCACAGTGTCTTGGGAAGCAAGAGTGGGTTTGGCTGCTTTGGTTCATCCATATTTTTATGTTGCTGCTGCTATTTTTGGGGGTGTTTTTTTGTTTGTTTGTTTGTTTGTTTTAGTTTTGTTTTTTTAGTGAGAGACCCAGTGTCTTCATCTGTGTTTACAGGTTAAACAGTGCCAAGGAGCATTTCATGTTCAGCCCCTCGGTTGTCTCTGCTGTTAAATTACCTGAATTTCTCCCAGCATGCTTCTGGCCTGATCCCAGCAGGGCCCAGTTGTGAGCTTGGAGCAAGCAGAGAGCCCAAACTGTTCCCAGCAGCAGTTCAGATGCAGCTTGCCACTTTTGGGGACCATTTAGCAGTGTGGACATGGACATCCAGGGAAGCGTTGGTCCCATGTTTATGCACTAGTATAGGTGCAGTGTTTGTGGTCAAAATAAAGTAAAATATTTAATCACGTATCCATCATAAACAAGTACAGGCAGATTTCTGGAGGTAGTGGGGTGGCAATCCATGGAACAGATAAGCATCAGAGTCCTGCAGTCCTGCACCTTCTCTTGGGTGGCTCCACTGCATGTCCAGTTTCTGTGTGAGCTAAGCTACCGCTGTAAAATGGCAGGACATGGCAAATTTCCACACTTTTTTCTTGGATATATCTTTTGTCACTTTAATGAGGTGAACTAGCTGAGCAAAAAGTCAGCAAAGAAGGCCTGGGACAAGAGCTACACGGCTGGGGGTGAAGGAGAGAAGGCAGGGATCCAGCAGAGGTGGGATTTCCAAGGGTCTCAGTGGGACTTGAGCCTGGGCCATCAATATCCCTTTGATGCTGGTGAGACCCCACAGCCAGGCTTACACACCTTCCTCACCTGGGACTTGCTATCTGAGAGGTTCATTTTATTGTGTTTTGGCTCTTTTCTTCCTTCTCACAACTTATATAATATTCCCATCTTCCTTCTGTTCTCTGTTGTGTCTCTTTTCCCATGTTTTCACAGGGAACATGTGTATTCCATGAGTGTTCAGTCTTGCACATGTGTTGCTCATGCCAAGAATGAGCCATTCTGTATCAGGAACAGTCATTTTTGGGGCAGGGAGTAGTTAAAAGAAATCAACAGTAATCCTGGCATTTGGCAGTGAGTGTTCAAAATCCTTGCATGCATATAATTCATAGCAACAGCCTCAGACTCACCCATGTGAAGAAATCAAGTTTTTGTACAGTACAAAACCCCCTATTCTGAGGTTGTATCTTATTTATTTTAAGGATTTTCTGTTCCAAAAGTCCAATTATATAAAAGAACAAAGGTAGGAAAAATGCCTCTTGTCTGCTGTCTTGCAGCCGTTTCTCATCGCAATAAGGGTAGGGAAAAATAAGCACTTTCCATGAGAAGTGACCAATTTGATTAAAAAATACTGGAAAAGGAAAAACAAAGTAAGTCAACCCAACACACAAGCCTTATTCAACAAAAAGCTAGGAATTAACAAAATCAGGAAAATTACCAGAAACTTAAAAAAAAAAATTCTATAAAAAGATGGTTTAAAATCAAAGGGAAAAGAAAAAAAGTTGATTTTCTTAACTCCCTTTCAAACAGTTCCCAGTCCACTATTTTGCAGAGTTATAGTCTTTTACGGTATTCTTGAAAATTCAAATTAGACTTACATGCATATTTACTAATGTTGAATATAAATTCTGTTTTATTTGCTAAATAAACAGAGCTGGTTAATTTCCCTGTACCGCCTTGTGTTGATAATACTTCAGGATATATTAATGCTAGGAATAAGGGACCTGAGGCACAGAGAAACATTAATAAAACATGTACTTAAATACAGAATATTTAGGCTATATCTCCAGCTTCTTCACTGATGAAATATCCATGGGACAATACCACCCGCTTAAATTTACATAGTGTTTAAGGAAACATCTTGTAAAGGGAAGTAGATGGAAAGTTACTGTTCTCCTCTTGTGCACTCGAGGTAAGTATTTGACTCCTGGCAGAAGCTGAACAAGTTTAAGTAAATGAATACAGCGGTGCACAGTGGGAACAGCACGACAGTTAGTTCATTTCTATAACCCATGTGGTGTTGTCACTTAGGGATTCAGTTGAAAAAGAGGTATTTTTCTTTCCCAAGATTTAATAGAAAATGAATATTCTTCTAGAAAATTTCAAAAATTTTGAAATGTGGACAACATCAGTCCAAATGTGGACTTAGGGGGACTCAGTCACTTAGGGGAATTTGATCACTTAGGAAGCTCAAAATATCATTCAGAGTCTTTTACTGTCACTTCATGGGTCTTGCTCTACCCATGAGGTCCTACCATCTTCCTCTCCTTCTTGATAACTCCCTCCACATCAGCACTTGACTTGATGAAATAAATGCTTTTAATGAGCTTAGTGCCTTTGTAATATGGATCCTCCAACGAAGTTTGTGCATCGTGATTTTCTGTGTGTGTGAGGTAGAAAAGAACCATGAATTGATGTTCAGCATGAACATCAGCAGATGTAAAGATGAGGTGGCAGGGACACCTTCCACTATCCCAGGTTGCTCCAAGCCCTGTCCAACCTGGCCTTGAACACTTCCAGGGAAGAGGCAGCCATAGCTTCTCTGAGCAACCACCCTCACAGTAAAGAACATCTTCCTAACATCTAATCTAAATCTTTTTCTTTTAGTTTAAAGCCATTCCCCTTTGTCCTCTCACTATCTTTCCAATTAAAAAGCCACACTCCCTCTTTTTTTAGGCTCCCTCTAAGGACAGAAAATCTCCAACGGGATCTCCTCATAGCCTTTGCTTCTCTGTGTTGAGCACACAGAGGGGGGAAGAGTATGGTCCATCCCCACTCAGCCTACTTTCAGTGGCTCCATATCCACACCTCTCAAAAAAGCGTGGAATTAAAAGTTTTGGGAAGCGCGTTGTCTGCAAAGAGCGCGCGGTGCTCTACAATGCCCAGCGCCTGTGGTTCTGGCACCAGAGGAGCTGACTGCTGCACTTTCACCAGCAGATCACTTAAGGCAATGGAGAATTCAATTCAGGGAGAATTCAGGGAAATTGCTTTTTTAATAACAGGGCAGGAGTTTTCACCCACCTCTTTCACCCTAGCCTGAGTGCTGCAGAGAGTAGTTATCTGTATGAATTGGCTTCCTCAGCCACTCTGAGTCATTTTTCTGAGTCTTAAGTTTTGAGGGATTCTTTGTGGCTACACATTAACTCTGGTTTCATCCCTGGCATCCCTACAGGAAACTCAGTTGCACAGTTTTGGTGTCAGACTCAGCAAAACAGCCCTAGACTGAGTGGGAAGAGTTGGACCCTCTGGGAGAACAGAGACAGCAAGAAGAGGCAGGGTGAGGAGAGGTTGCCCCGCTGCCCTTGTTATTCTAGTTCTGTGGATAACCAGAAGGTTATGGCCTTCAGCACTTCTGCCAGTCAGAGCTATTTTTGATTAAATATAAAGCCAGGAAGTTTTTAATATGGGCAAACCAATAACGGGTTTTGTCACCGGCAAGTTCTAAAAATTATAATGCTAAGTCTTTGTTAAAAGACAGAACAATTTGCCTATACTTTTCTTTCTTTTCTTTTTCTTAAAGTCGTATGTTTGGTTTTTTTAGATTCATTCATGGGCTCAAATATTAAAAAGTACCTTTGTTGATACACATTACCTATAAACTTGTTTAGAAGCTGACAACCTGGTCTGGGACACTAATACAACTCAGACTTTTATGCATAAACTGAGTATGGTCAGCAATATGTTCCACACTAAATGACATTGTCCTGTTATTGCAGCGTGTTTATATCTTGCTGTGTGCTCCAAAAACTCCACAAGAAATCAGAGTATATGTGGTAGTGATCAGTGATCAGATAAAAATTAGCAGGAAGATGTGTAAGGAATCAGCTCAATAGAAAGAAATATTGAATGCAATGAGAAAAATTATGTGTTTGGCTGGAAAGAGGTTACTAGATCAGGGTTTTTTTCAAGATTATGCTTGTCTCTAAGCATTTCTTAAGAATGAGCACATTTAATATGGCTATTGGTCATTTTAGCTCAAAAGGCTGTTGAACTTCCAGTCTGTTCTTTTAAGACTCCACCTGGAGTGCTGCATCCAGCTCTGGAGCCCTCAACACGAGAGGGACGTGGACCTCATGGAATGAGTCCAGAAGAAGCCAGTAGGCTGATCACAGAGCTGGAGCACATTTCCTATGAAGACAAGCTGAGAGATGTGGGGCTGTTCAGCCTGGAGAAGGGAAGGCTCCAAAGAGATCTTAGAGCCTCTTCCAGTACCTAAAGCAGCCTACAAGAGAGATGGAGAGGGACTTTTCACAAGGGCATGGAGTGATAGGACAAGGGGGAACAGCTTTAAGCTGAAGGAGGGTACGTTTAGGTTAGATATTAAGAAATTCTGAGGGTGATGAGGCTCTGGAACAGGTTCCCAGGCAAGGCTGTAAATGCCCCATCCCTGGTTGTGTTCAAGGCCAGGTTGGATGGGGCTTTGGGCAACCTGGTGTGGTGGAAGGTGTCCCTGCCCATGGGTGTCCCTTCCAGCCCAGATCCTTCTATGATTCCATGATTATATCTTTTGCTGATGTCACAAAGAGACGGGTTACCATGCAGGGAGATCTGATGTCCTGAGGGTGAGAAAAGCAGAAATAGTATGATTTCCAGCAGAGGAAAATACAAGGATTTCACTTCAGAATTATTAATGAGAATTTTTGCTTTACTATCAGAGTCGTCACCTCGAAGCAACTGAGATGTGAAAGGCGTTAGTTTATTACCTGATAGAATATTTATTCAGAGCCACCAATGCAATGGAACCAGAATAGCACAAAAGTCTTTCCAAAATGGAACATGTCCCAAGTAAGGAGAATGTTTGCCACTGCTGGAAAAGACCTGCAACATTGCCTCATTCTTGGGTCCCTGTTGTTCTGTGGACAAGCTTGAGCAAACCAACCCTGTGAGATCAGACTCAGGGGCTTCACTAAATGGACCTGGTTGGGGTGCAAACAAAGCCTCACCACATCTGCACAAAACCTTCTCCAAGCCAAATTGGCTTTCACCTGGCACAGGATTGGATCTGAAGTACCTCCTGCAGAGCTGTGAAAACAAATCTCTTTGTAGGCTCCTCTCCATTAACACCTGGAGATATGGCAGTACCTTTCCAGTGCTGCTGCCATGCAGCTGCCCAGGCCCATGTGCCAGCAGCCTCTTCTGAAATATCTGATACCAGTCACACTCTGAGACAAGGCCATGGTAGGAAGAGCAGCTATTTCCAGTTTGGCAGCCTGGCAATTCTTGTTTCCCTGGGAACTGGCAACTGCCCACATATGCTGAGCCACTGTGTAAGAATCCATAATTAATGTCACATTTGCTCTACCATCAGTCTAGACACATTTGTCTAAACTATTGTTTTTAAAAAAGAAACAAAAATATAAAAAATGTCAATCCCCAACAGACAGAGAGTAGAGAGTAAATAAAGCCTGGCAGGCTCTTTTGCCTTTGATCACTTTTGCTACATTCCTGGTTGTCTTTTGAAAGAGTCTGGCACAGATTTGAAAAAGTGATTTCCTTTATCCTTTTTGACTTTACAGTTGCCCTGCATTAGTTGGCATCACATAACAGAAATACTGTTAGAGTTAAATAAAGTAGACACCACGTTCAAGGTTTAAGAGAGCTAGGTTGTATATTATTTAGGCACCTTTTGCTGTTGTGTTTCCACATTTTCCCTAGCCTAAAAATGTCCAGAAAGGTTCAGAAATAGCTTCAGTTATCTCTGAAGTTTAGTCATTTGTGAAGTGTTATACTGAAGGAATAATATTACAGAGGCTTTTGGTTCAGAAGTGTATCATTAAACATCCAGATGAAAGCACAGGAAAAAATTCAATTTATAAGATCCTGATTTGATATCTTGCTTTATAGCACGTTATGATTTGTTCCCTAAAAATGCCAGTAAAGATCACCATATAGTTTCTTAATACATGATGCTGTTTTCTAATAAAAAAAGAGAAAGCCTTTCTTTTTTTCTTTTGATGCCTCAAGTTTTAACTTTTATAATTTAAAATCCTGTACTGTCTAGAGTATAACTCTGAAGTTTCTTGTAGTCTGTCAGCTGCTGCTCTCTTAGGCCAGATAGACGTAACAAACCCTCTCCAGGCCTGCCCTCCAAGGACACCCAGCCTGTCCTAGGCTCAAAATGTAAACCAGCATCTTGGGAAGGGGGTGGGGGGGTGAGCTTGGGGAAATTACATCATTAACTGAAGCTTTAATTGGAGAATTGAACTTGATATGCAAATGGACCAAACTTATAAAAGTGTGAAGAACTCATGACCTGTCGTCCATCTTGGGGTCCATCTTGGCAGTAGCCTTTGGCTCCCCAGGGTGTGCCTTTGGAGGCCCTTCAAATAAATACCTACCTTTATTCCCTTACTCTTGTCTAGTCTCTGTTTTTTAGGTGGCCTGATAAGGCATCACTTCCTCTTTTTTTTTTTTTCTTTCTTTCTTTCTTTCTTTCTTTCTTTCTTTCTTCCTTTCTTTCTTTTCTCTCTTTTCTTTCTTTCTTTTTCTTCCCTCCTTCCTTCCTGCCTTCCTTCCTTCCTCTTTCTTTTTCTCTCTCTCCCCCCTTCCCTTTTCCCCATCCCCTCTCTCTCATCTCATTGAATTTCAGTCCTCTAAAGCTGTGTGGATCACCTAAATCAATCAAGTAGGTTTCCTTAGAATTTAGTGGAGTATGACATCCTACCTGTTTCTTTACAATTGCCTCTTAGGGTAGAATAAGGAACACTCCATCTCTTATACAGGCGACACAGCAAAGTTACTTAGATGCCACCTTGATTTGTTGCAGTGCTGGGTGTTGCTTAGCTGCTGCAGCTTTCCCTGGGAGCGCAGCGGGGGCTTCTTGGGACAAGGCAGGGATTCTCTGCCCTCCTGCAGTCCATCTCGGACTCCCCGCACCGCTGCTCCAGCTGCCAGCCTGCAACTTCAGTGATGGCAAAGGAGCTGAGAAGGCTCTCCTCATGGCACTGCAAAGGTCTTTATTCCATGCTGCCTCCCCAAAGCCTGGGGCCAGCACACGGGCTGGCCCCCAAAGGCAGAGGAGAGGAGCTGTTGGCAGGCTGCTCCCAGGGGCAGAGAGAGAGTCACATGGCTCGGAGCCTCAGTTTACCNATACAGGAACCAACAGGGAGAACTCGAGGAGTGGCCAGGACTAGGGGCAGGGGGAGGAGGGAGACCCCATGGAGAGGGCCGGAAGCGATGAGTAAGAGGGGGTACAGTGCCACATTAATTCATAATTTCAGGTGTCTACATACGTCAATATCCACCTGTGCATTACTTGTCTTGACTCCCACTATAGTCAGAACCTTATTGCTCTGGTTAGTGGAACCTTGGGCAAAGAACCTCTGACCGGATGTGGGTGTCTACAGCCAGATGAACCTCACTGACTGCTGGAATGAAACCTCCAATGACTAAAACACGGGTCAGATGCCCAGCACACATCTAAATGTGTCCTGAAAGCACTTTGGATATGATTCATCCCACCCTTCATGCCTAACTGTGGTTCTGACCTGTCACTCTGGAGCAATGACTCCTCTTACTCTTTCAGCTTTTTGCCAAACTTTTTGTGATCTGCAAAAGTTGCCTGCAGTGAATTTTTTTCATGAGATGGATGAGTTAGAATGACCTCAAACACATTCTTTAGAGATCCTATCTACCTATTTATAGCATTTCAAAGTTCTTATCAACATGATATCACCGCAAAAGCCTTTTAACTGGAGACAGAGAAGAACTGCCTTTTGGGTTTAATGCATCCAAGCATTTATGCCACCCTCAGTCACATAGTTTCTGAGCATTTCACAAAGGATGCAAACAGTCTGTATTTTTACTGTCTCCAAGTTTTGTCTCCTCTGACAAGAAATACAGTTCCAGAAAGCTGTTCACATGGCTCTCATAACCATACTCCTGTAAATACATGGTAGAATTATTATTGGATTAAAGAGAAGGATACACCAACATCAAGTGTCTTGCAAAAACCTGTCTTGAAGTGATAATAAGGCAAACCATGTAAAATTAGGGGGAAATCTGTCATAAGCAAAGGTTGTGCCTGCTTTTCATGGCCAATTATTTTTATTTTGTTACGTGATGACAGCCTTTCTATGTTTCTGTCTGAGTAAAGGGAGTTTAGAAAATAAACTATTATATAAGAGAAACTTTAATAACTATTGAGGTGAAGGAAGAAAAGTCAGAAGAGTGAGTTAATGGCAAGAAGAAGTGTGCATCTTCCTGATTCAAGTAGTCGAGACCACACCTAAAGAGAGGGTCAGTTGGAACAAACCAATTTTTTTCTATTAAAGTAGATATTTTAATAACAGCAATTATTCAGTTCTGTTCAAAATTTATATTTTGACTGAAGAGCTCAGATTTCTTTAGACTCAAAGTCTGTTTGTAGAATTTTGAGGCGTTTTCTGGGGGTAAAACCCCCTCAGTGTGGGTGAAGTATTATATAACTGTTGCAAGTGTTTGACATCCCTTTTACACCATCTTTCCAAAAGCAGAGCTTGGAGAGTGTGCTGAAAGGCCAGGGCCTATCTTCTAAATCTCAGTACAACAAAAACCTACAGCTATACACGACTTTCATCTAGGAATTTAAACATCTCCCCACTCTTTTACCTCATGTACACACATGTGCTCCGGACTCCTGTTCCCTTTCCCTGAGTGAACATCAGCAATCAAACAATGACCTGCAAGGAATGAGACACACAATTAGAAGTGAAATACAAAACAGCTGGTGCAGCTGAATAGCTGTTATTCTGAGCACATGAACCTGAAAAGATACTGTTTAGCTTATAAGACAAACAAAATTTCCCTTCTGCTTGATCTCGGAGACCATCTACCATCGGGAGCTGTCCATTTTCATTTAGTCTTTCTGATGCCAGGGCCAACTGTGTGGGGTTATAAACAAAGAGCAGAAAGTATCACTTTCCTTGTTAATTTGACAGTAAACAGTACTAATTTGACCATGCAGCTGTTTATTGATACCGCCTCCCCAACAATTTAATATACAAAACAGTAGCCAGTGTGCTGAGACTGCACTGTTTATAATGTTCAAGGGGCCAGAACAGGCACAATCTCTTGCTGTAAAGCAGACATCAGGAGGGTCTCCCATTTGTGCATTTGACCTTGTGCCAGGGAAGGCCATGGAAATCAAAGAATCATGGAATCACAGAAGGGTTTGTGTTAGAGGGGACTTTAAAGATCATCTTGTTCCAATCCCCTGCCATGGTCAGGTCGTTTTCCACTAGACCACGTTGCTCCAAGACCCATCCAACCTGGCCTTGGACTTCCCATGGATGGGGCAGCCACAGCTTCCCTGGGCAACAAATGTAGAAAAAAGTATTACTGGGAACAAGATGAGCAATTTCTGCTTCATGGGTGTCTTCAAGATTGTGTTTCCAGAAGCATTTCTTATTAGTCTCTGATTTTGTGAGGTCAACAGGAACACTATCATTTACTACCGTAGCGTCTGCTCAACTTGCTTGCAGTGTCATGACACTGAAAATAGGTCTTAAATGTTTGTCTGTAAGACATTCTTAGTGCTAAGAGATTAAATGCTGTATTATATGAAATAGTAACTGGTGACATCTACAAATAGTAATATCTTCATGCCTTTTTCTTTCCCCAGCCAAATTTATGTCCCGTCTTTTTTCATTTGTGCTTGTGGTTTTGACCTGCAGCTGCCAAATGCAGAGAGAGATCATCGGCTTCTTCAGGGACAGGAAGGGAGAAATTCCACAGCAATGCCATCTTACTGGTTTTATTTCTCGAGAATAGTCTAGACATGTCTTTTATTTGTGTGGCCAGAGCCCTGTGACACACTGCCAGGATATAAAGTGTCCTGCTGAAAAGCTGATGTCCCCATCCAGAGAATACTGAACCTAGACAAGCCTAAGTAAACAACATCAGCTGTCATATTTGAGAGGCAAGTATAGCAAAAACAAATCTAAGATTTTTTTCTTGCCTCATTTGCATGATTTTTAATAAGAGCTTCTCGCTTTTGCCTTTTCTTATACCTACTTTGTTAATGCTTCCTGGGAGTGATGACTGATGCTGTATCAGCTTTTTGGATGAAGGATTGTTTTAAGATTGTAGTGAATGTTTGGAAGAATTCATACAACTTGATTATGCCAAGTTTTGATTGGATCACTCTGACTTGGCAGAGATGATGACATCAGCTTTGATTTTTATTTTAAATCAGTTACCCAATTTTCAAATTCAACAATTTATTAATTAAAAATACATGTATGGTTTTCATTGGGCTGAAAGATAATTTAAGTGTATATATAATATTCTTATGTGCATTGGCAATTCCAGGTGTAGTAGAGAGAGATGAAAACTGCTTGCCACCAAATACACAGAAATCAGAGGAACAATGTGGGCATGCCAGCAGAAATACTGCAGCTCCACTTGCTTTGAGATTTTACAAAGAGACTGAATTTGAAAAAAAATGTTTAGTGTCCATATATTCCTCCTAGGATATAAATAAAGATCTAAGTGTTTGATATTACATGCTGACACTCTGCTTGATTCTCACTGCATGCAAAATCAGTAGCTGCACATATCTGTGGTGCTCACAGCTGCCTCATGACTGGTAGCTGCCGAGATGTTCCTGGGTTCTGTTGGGTCAAGATATTAAAATGTCACCTCTTGTGACATAGCTGGGCAGAACTGCCAGTTCTCAGGGTGGTGGAGTGTTTGCAAACAAGTGGGGATGAACCTTGCGCTATACACACACTGGGCATGGTTTCAATAGTGCTGTAAAATCTGCAAGTACTGCTGGGAATTGTTCTTCCAAGTGGGCCTGAAAAATGTCTTCCTTTCACTGAGCTCAAGCAAGCTTAGCTTTGCTGGGAAATGTGCTTCCTTCCTCTTCTGGGGTTTGTATTCAAGTGGTACCAATAGAAGCCATACTCAGTAAAGAATCCTGTGTTCAGCATATCCTCAACTGACATGGAATCATAGAATCATGGAATCACAGAATGGTTTGTGTTGGAAGGGACTTTAAAGATCATCTCATTCCAACCTTCCTGCCGTGGACAGGGACACCTTCGACTAGATCACGTTGCCCCAGGCATCATCCAGCCTGGCCTTGAGCACTTCCACAGCTTCTCTAGGCAACCTGTGCCAGGGCCTCACCACCCTCACGTAAAGAATTTCTTCTTAATATCCAATCAAACCCTGCCCTCTTTCACTTTAAAGCCATTCCCCCTTGTCCTATCACTACCTATCCCTGTAAAAAGTTCCTCTCTGACTTTCACTTGGCACCACCAAGTTAA
This sequence comes from Oreocharis arfaki, assembly GCA_013398015.1. Classification (NCBI taxonomy): domain Eukaryota; kingdom Metazoa; phylum Chordata; class Aves; order Passeriformes; family Paramythiidae; genus Oreocharis; species Oreocharis arfaki. Next base: position 61,096 of record VZRR01002470.1, on the reverse strand, counting down.
TTTTGTGGTTTTGTGTTTTCCCTATATGATACCACAACTTCAACAAGGGAGCTATGTCTGAAAGGCAGAACGTGGCCTACAGCCACAAGCTTGCTCCAGTGCTGCTGACTGGCTCTTTCATATCACTTTGTGTGTTGTTTTGCATCTGCTGGGCTGAGGTAAGGGACAGTACCAGAAAAGCCAAAAAGTGGCTGTAGGTGGTCTGGTGGTGCATCTAAATAAATCACTTGTGGACCACAGTTAATAAAAGCCAGCCTGAAAGACTGGTACAGCATTTCTCTGAGGCAGCTGCAGAGCAGCCCTTGCACATCCCTTTCCCCTTGTTTTTCTTCTGTGTACGTTGGCCCCTCTGTTGGCTCCAGACATAAGGACCAGTGCTTGCACTTGGTGAATCTGGCTTGGCTTTTCTCTCTCTCTAAGTTTTCATAGAAGCCAAGGCCTCTTGAAGGTCTTAAAGATCTTTGCAAATGATAGATTACATGCTTTGTTTCAGTACTTTGTTGTCTTAAGGCCAGAACACAGTTTGCAGGTTTCTTGAGTTCCTGTAGATGGCAAATGCAGGACAGTTGTCCTCGGCTCTAAAATAGCATCTAAATGGTGAGATTTAAGCTCAGGGAGCCAGGAACAGGAAGGGTCCTCCCAATTGAAACTAATTGGATCCATGCTCTGATATCCGTGCCTGTTTCCAAAAGGGTATAATGATTCCAGCCAGACTGTTTGCTCAGTGTCAGTCTGAATTTAACTTTATGCTACTTCGCTTTATTTTAATTTGACATTATTTTCATGTTTATTTTACCTAATAAGTGAATCATTTAACTATAAAAGACTCATTTTGGAGGGTTAAGGGTGGAATCTGGAATGGGTGAAGCTTGGAATAACCACTGACCTGCTTGATTATGCTGGAGTAGGGCATGAGCAGTGATGTCACATCAGGGAGGCAAGCCAGACACGTAGGGGTGAGCAGGCCTGCCATTCTCTCTTCCTCATCATTGGAATTGTCAGTAGACTTGCTTGAAGGACAGATATGGCTGAGTTTGTGATAAAGACACCCTGAACTCTCCACCAATCAGAACACATTGATGTTATTGTTGAATTTTACCTTGACGAATGGATTCTGGGAGAAAACTAATGGCATTAGTACCACAAAAATACCATTTCAATCCGCAGTATCATGATACAAATGAAATACGAGGGGTACCCAGTATGTGATTCAAAAAGTGTGCTGTGAAACTGGGAAACTGTTTTTGAAAACCGGGCTCTTTCATCATTTCTCAGACTATCGTCCAGTATAACTTTTCAGTTCTTTAGCAGTGAATTGAGCTATTCCTGATTTATGCTGTTCTGAAGGTATTGATTTAGTAAAAGCTACATTAATGTCTCATGACTCAGAGGGAATTGTTTCCTTTGTTCTCACTTGAGGTGGGATTTATCTTGTATAACTTTAGAAGGCTACGCTGAGGATGCTCACCCAGGCATCTATTACAAGTGAGGGAAAGAAATAGGATCCCTTGGGGATTGCTCAATCTAGTCTGGTTTTGTTATCTACATTTGGAAGACATACATCATGGGTTTAAAATGCATCTTCTCCTGAGAGAGCTGGGGTGGATCTGCTGGGAGAAGAGAAGGCTCCACCTTATTGTGGCCTTTCAATATCTAAAGAGGGCTAATAAGAACAATGGAGAAAGACTTTTTACCAGTGCCTGTAGTGTGTTACTACAAGGGTCAATGGTTTTAAACTGAAAGAAGGGAGAATTAGATTGGATATAAAGAAGAACTTTTTTGTGGTGAAGGTGGTGAGACCCTGGGGTGGCCTGGATGGTCTTTGAAGGTCTTTTCCAACCCAAACCACTCCATGGTTCTATGACTCTGTGACTACAGAGTCCAGAGTGACTACTTCTCTGCAGAAGTGTATACCTGTAATCGTATGAACTTGGTTCTTGTGGTCTAAAACTGAAAATCTGGGAATAAAGTGGTCTGACCCACATTGTGCCTGGACAAATCATGAATTTGATGTAACTACCTGTATTTTCTGGAAAAGTGTCCTTTGCTGGTATGGAGATCTTCTGCACTGTTTGAACTACCTATTTCTCGAGCTGTACTTCCATTTGTACCTGCCAAAACATCTCGTTTGACTGGGAGGAGGTTACTGACTGATCCAATTCACTTGGTTATGAGGCTTAGTCTTCATTTATTATTTAGCCACCTGGAAAACTTTGTGCAATCTGAAAACTTCATGAACAGCAATATTTATACTTGTTCTCAGAACAATGATCAAAGCACTGGATGACATGACACAATACCAACTCCTGTAGGAGCCTGGGAAAGTACCATATTAAAAACTAATTTCCTGTTGACAGTCCTGTTTCTGAGATCTCTTAGCTAATAATTGCTTAATTCATTTTACTTGTGTGCTGTTGAGACTGTGCAAAGCTCATGGTTGTAGAAGAATGATGATGCAGCCAATTGACCTTGCAAAAGCCTATGTACTTCATATATCTCAGAAGATATTTTTATAGACCAAATGTGTTGTTTCAAAATAGAATCAGGTTAATTTGAACTTACTGAGCAGCCCTAATTACATATTATTTCTAAATTCTTTGCTTATTGAATCACTTTTCTACATTCCTTTAATTTTGCAATGAATTAAGTCACATCAGTCAGCTATCTGCATCATCTCACTTTTCTGCCTTGGAAAACTTGCACATGAATTTTGATCTTCTGGAATTCTGAGCTTCTATGGTTATTAAAAATAAGTATGAACCCACTAAAATCTTTCTCAGGTAGTTTTTAGGTGCAAATGACCAAGAACTATTGAATTAAAAATTGTTAATTCCTGAAATTGCCAGAGCATGTTTCTTGAAGGCAGTTGGGCTAGAATCCAAACTCTCTTCCCTCCTACAAACCACAGGCACCTGAGCTCAAGGAGAACCTCTGTACATGGGTCTCATGCAAGCCTTGGCTGAAAAATGTGACTACACATGAGTTGCTGTTAACAGCATGCAGCACTTCTTATACCGGAAAGAAGCTGATGCCAGATCAGCATGTTTGAGGAATGACTGACCATGAGATTGAGCTCCCGGTAAAAGGACTGCACAAAAAGACCAAGTAACTGATGTGCACAAATCCATATCCATCTTTTTCCTGTTATCCTTACCTCTCAAGCACTGCATACTGAAATCCTTTTGCGGGCCAAGTAGCAGAAGGGCAAATCCTGCCCTTGTTAATACCAATTCAAGACCACAGAAGCCATTAGGATTGGAGCACTCCCACCGGCTGCTACTTTTAGCCCAATGCTGATGCTTTTCTGCTTATGCAAAACCTCACTGATGAGATTTGGGATAACCAAAACCAAATGTGACAGATTTAAGAGAATGATGGTGCTGTGGTAAAGGCACTGGAGTTGGGTATTTGAGACATAAATTCAATTTCTGGTCATCTCATGGTTTTACTGTTTGATCATGGGTAAGTAGCACTGTAGGAGTAATACAGTAATGGCTAGCTCTGGATCATATTTTAATTGAGATAATGAGGATTTCAGCCAGCTAATTTCATTTCACAACTGTTACAGACTTGAGAGAGAATTTCTTTGCACTGAAAAGGAGTTACTCAAAGGATAAAGAGGTAAAGAATATGAAGTATTAGTGCACAAGTCTTGTCAGTACATGATACCAGAGTAATAAAGAGTTGATGAATGTTTAGTCATTCATAAGACATCTTGCTTGCAAACATTTTTTTACACTGTTCTTCCATGTTAATAGAAATGCACCATCTTAAGGCAAAAAAAAGGATTTTGCTACAAGGTTCATTCTGTTGAGCTGGAAAACAGCCATATAATTTTCTCATTATTAAGCAAAGTTATTTTCTTATTGACAGGAAAATAAGACTGTGCTATTGTACAACTTGTGTCAAGTAAACTGAGTTAGGCAGACTTGTCTAAAGTTGTCTTGGACTCTCACCCTCTCTCCACCACAGTAATCTGATCCTGCAAAATTTCACAATGAGTTTTTGGCAGTTGTTCCCCTAAGGTCCGTGGCTCTTCCGATAAAATCCTAGGCACTGATCAGAAAAAAAGCCTTCAAAGCCAGAGAGAGAGCACTTTATTTCAGTGGTTGACATAATGTCATCTGGAGGAAGACATTACCACTCAAAATTAACCATGGCCATGTGGTGAGCACTGTGGCTTCTCCTGACTTCTAAGCTCAACATGGTAGTTAACAGATGACAATACCCACTTCCTTGGGCCTTACTGAATTTACTTACTGGGCTTCTTGAAAATTATCTTCCATACCACATGAGTGACCAAAAAGTAAACCTCCACAGAAAAAAAAGTCATTAGCATCTGTACAATGGAGTCAAATGTGCCCATGTTTGTATGGAGCTTTTATGTGTGTGAATGAGTGCTGACCCTAGATTTTGTAAATTTGGTATAATGTGTCCCTAAATATTTTTAATGAAGTTTTTGGACACAGCGAGAACATGAAATCTGAGATCAGATATTTTGTAGGTCAAACAAAAGCATACCTTTGCTTGTGCTAGTCCACATATTTAGGAGCTTTTATCTATTTGTCTGTCCTGCTGTTCTTCAGTCTGTCCGTCCAGGGAATCATTAAAAGCCCACATGCTTAATTTGACTCCTGATATTTTTTTGCTGTGTGTTGAGCAGCTGTATTTGAGTCTGTCTATGATAGAAGGATGGAATTGGTATACTCAGAAGTAGGAAGGAGACTGGGAGAGGTAAGAGAGGAAGGGGAAGAAGGAATGAGCCCTGGTTTTGTGCTCGCTGCAGTCTGGATGACTCCCAGCATTTCTATTGCTCATTATTCCTTTGAAGTCAGTAAATGTCTGTGAAAATTACTGGTGAAGTTTTCTCACCTCCACACAACTTTTGTAGAAGAGGACAGTTTACTCTCACTGCTGCTTTCTCTTTTATCTTTAATAGATGTTGGCCCACAGTCTGCGTCAATAGAGCCCAGTCCTTCCCATGTGAATGTTGGCATGGTGGCACTTGATGAGCCAGGGAGGGGGAAGAGAAAATGGGGGGTTTTTTGATACCTAGGATATTACATCTGAAAATGTATAAATATAATCCATTTATAAATGTATAAAATAAATAATCCAACCAACCTGAAAGAACATTTTATAGTTGTAGAATCAAGCACTTAAAAGCTGGTAAGTGCCAGAATTAAGGGTGTCAACCAAGCTCCAAACGTTGCCTTCTGGCACTGTAAATTATAATAGTCTTTAGTTATCTAATCATATATATTTTTTTCCTCAAGGCTTCTAGTAATTTTTTCCTCAAGGCTTCAAGGTCTCTAGTAATGCACATGCTACAATAAGGAGCAGAAAAAGAAATGGAATATTTGCTTATTAAGTTTGCATCAAATGAAGTACAGCTGAGTGCAGAAATAGAGCTGCGAAAAAAAGGAGCTATTAGCTGCAAAAGGGGAGTTAAACCTCTAATTTTGAGATAATAATTTTTTGACAATTATTATGATGTCTTCCTCGTCTCTGTATCTGGGGAAGTGTTGACTCAGATTATAACTAACCATTGGAGCAGTCATCACTTCAACAAAGTGGTTCCTCTGAGGCATTACAGATTCTAGCTGGCTGTGAAACCATAAATGCAATCTTCACACGCATTCAAATTTAGAAGATTTATAGAGATGTACCAGAATTGCTATTGCATCTTTACTGTTTTGACCGAAACAATGCTGATACATGATTAAACCTTTCAAAGATTTTGCCCAGCAAACTGGGCAAAAGTTCAAGTCCTTGTCCTTCAAGTTTCTGTAATCTCATTTGTTTCTCTCTTGCTGCTAGGAAAAAAAAAAAAAAAAAAGCTCTAATTTTGAAGGCATTTTATTACAGAGAGTCAAGCAAAGCTGTGTTCTTACACATACAAGTCATGGACATAATGGTCTTCTTGACCTGTCCCAAAGCAAGCACAGTAATGGTAGAACTGGTGATCTCTGCCTAAGCTCTGCTGAAGGAGACCCAAATCAAAGATTACCTGAGCGAAGGGTCTACAGCATCTCTTCAGTCTCTTTATATCATTAAACACCTCTGGTCTCACCATTATCAGCAAGGAGGTGAAACGATTTCACCTGGTCTTAAATCCATCCCACTGTAACACCCAGCAGAACAAGGCTGATTTGGCAGCACATCCCGAGCCATTGTTGATAATGCACTGCAAAGGCCAGTTTACCCTTCAATCATCACTTAGGTCTGGAGTAGAAAGAGACCTGGTATTTAGTCCCCCTGCCTGTATAAACCAACCCCAATGCCACTGCTCCTAATGAAGATGGCAGTCAGGGAATGATAATGCTGCTGGCTGTCTCATCATGCATGTGTGCAGGGGCTAAAGACAGGAAGAGCATAAAGTCTAGTTTCTTCTGTTTTGAAGCCTGCTTTGTAACCTTACTGATGTCTTTCTAATGTAGTTTTACATGTGTGAATGTGACATATCAGAATTAGATTAACATTAAGTCAGGAAGTCTGGAAAAGACTTCATGAAGATGTTGAAGACATGAACATCATCCATGTTGTTCTTGACATTTTTGCATGTTCTAAAAAACATCCTGTATTAACAAATTCCTAACTGATATATTTTCTTAGCTTTAAGAAGTTTCTTCTCTTGACAAATCTAAATTAGTCTTGTTGAATTTCAAGCTTATTGCTTCTTGTTTTTCTTCCCTTTCTGTTTGTCTGCTTGTGTGTCCAAGCTCATAAAAGTACTGAACTGTCCAAAGCAAAGTTTTGAATTTCCTTGTCTCTCGAAGAAAGTTTTAACTTCAGTTATGTATCCTTGTCTATGAAGACATGGTTTAAAGTAATTGGATTTTCACTTTAATCTTTGAATATGTTGTGGTTTAACCTGGTTTTCTTGGTTGAAACTCTTGAAGAAGTTTTGGTGTTCTCCAGCTGTGGAAGAGCTTGTTCTACTCTGTGACTCAAAGAGCAGCCCTGCACAGCCTGGTGAGGAGTTGCTCTTGAGGTGAGGGAATGGTGCTTTAGTCCTCTCCCAATTACCAGGAGTAATTTTTGAACGCCTCCTTTCACTAGGGATCTCAACAGGCAAGTCTATCTCACATGGTGTCCAGCATAAAATCTTTTACCTTTACAATTAGGAAAGACATCAGACATTGTGTCTTCTTGTGGTGAGAGATACTTACCTAGAAAGCCACTGTAGTGAAATTCAAAGTGAATCCAGCTGTCTGCCACCCTATGTCACAACGACGTATAATAAATGTGTTCGCTTCCAGATTTACTGAGAAATTTCAATTATGTCCTTATAAAATTTTATGACATTTCAGATAGGTTTTTTCAGTTCTGTCTACCGTCTCCATTTCTAAAAATGCTTTTTCATTGCTTGATGGGTTTTCTTCTCTTTTTTTTTTCTCATTTTACTTCTAATAACATTACTGAAAAGTGATGTGAAATAGATGAATCCGTCAGTTTCCTCTTTCATTCTCAGACTCAGACACGTATGAACCAGAGGATATGCATGAAGTACAAGAGATGGAAAGAAAATTTAGAAAATCATGTGCATGCCCTTTTTTACTTCTGTGGTGAATGAAAACCTGAAGTCCTGAAGTACCAGAGTCCTGCAAGACTTGCAAGGCCAGCATGCTGCTGCCAAGAACATGCTGTCATTTGTGGCTCCTCACATTTCCTTGACCACAAGAGAGCCTGGAGACAGGAATCCACCACTAAGGCTTTGAAAAGGCTGCATTAAGTTATTGAGCAACTAGAATCATGAAACTTTCCTTGTTATCCTATTTGTGGTGTCTCTCAGCTTTGCTGCCCATAGCCAAATGCCAGTTTCTGACAGCATTTTTACCTAGGATAGTGTAACATTTTCACACTAGATGGTCTGGTGTCTGTGTTATTCCAGACACGAATTAGCTGGGAAAAATAGATATTGCATACAAACACATTCATGCATCCTTTTGTTCTTCAAGAGCTTTAGGTCACGAAGGCAAGCAAGAAATTAGGAAAAGCCACAGTTTAGGGAGTTTTTGCCACCTCAGTTTTCTTCCCATGTGCAGAAGATCAATGGAGGTATTTAAAATGTGTAGACTTGGTCACTTGGTTAAGTGATGGGCTTGCCAGTGCTGGGTTAATTGAATTCAAGGTTCTTAGGTATTTTCTCCAACCTAAACAATTCTGCAATTCTATAGTGTCTCAAATGAAATGATCATATCCCATCTCTTCCAAACAATCTTGGTCTCATCCAGTGCTCAGGATCAGAAGTCTTGAGACCCAGGGATGCCATGTGGCAGTGCCATAACTTGTGTGAGGATGTGGGGAAATGGAGTAAGGGACTACAGAGGCAGAAAAGAGAGGTGTAAGAGGCCCCATCAGCTTTCTTGCTGAGATCCCTGCTCTTTGTGCTGGGAAGACTTGTGCTTACATCTCCCCACGTAATTAGAATTTCTTCATTTTGTTCAGCTGACAGCACAAAAAGCTTGCACAGAAAGTTCGTTTTTCCTTTAAAAACTAAATCACCAACTTCTGTAATTGTGGGAAAAGGCTTAACAGACAACTCTTTTCCCTTGCCCTACTTATACCCACACAGCTGGTGCTTTACCCATCTCCCTCCCCAGCGACCTCCCTCATGCTGCTCAACTCCAGCAGGAGGAGCAGTGGGAGCACACGAGAAGCATCCCTCGTCTCCCAGCTCCCCCAGCATTAGCAGCACCCCTTCCACAGCCAAGAGCAGCAAATTATCTAGAAACTTGTATTTGGCTCAGGGCTGGAGGAAACTCCAAGCTGTTAAACTTGAAAAAAAGTCTCTGTGGAGTGTGTGCGACCTCAGAGTTCCCAAAGGCTCATTTCATAGGATAATTTCACCGGATAATTTCACTGGAGAAGGTTTTCACAGGAAAAGGCATGTCTCTGATGGTAGGGTAAGCCCCTTGCTGAATTCCAAATCCCTACTCTGGAGAAGAGGGATAGTAGAATTTTTTAATGAAACACCTATTTAGGTTCTGTTGTGTTTTATACTATGAGACAATGGAACTTTTTTCTTGGGCTTTTTTTGGAAACAGGTGAACTGCATTTGTAAAATTTCAGCCCAAATGGTTAAATTCACAAAGTTATGAGGATGTATAAAAGGAGTGTCATAATGGGATGAAGTATAGACTTCGCTTACTATAGACCAGGATATGAAAGCCACATATAGGACAGTGTTCTCTGAAAATTGGCATGGAGCTAAGGTCTCATGCAGTTCTGCAGAGGGCTGTGCTCCTGCCAGCTTCCTCCCAGTGCTGTCACAGAGGGCATGTCCCACACCAAGTGGTGTTAAAGGAGGGCTGGAGTTTCTTTATTCACCTGTCCTCCCCACTGTTAAGTGGGTTCCTGGATAGATACAGCTATACCCTTAAAAGAGGATTGGCAGCATTTAGAAATGACACGTTAGACTCTTTGCTATTTAGCAGTGCCAGGAGGAAGGATTTGTGGCAAATTTAGGGAATATAGCTGATACAGCTGATGGTGCCCTGGAGGCACCTCCGAAGTTAGGTGGGAGGTAATTCAGGGATTTGGATCTTAGAAGGATAGTGAGGACAAGTTAAGTACCAAGACCTTTTGTGGCTCTGGGCCCCAACAGCTCTGCAATGAAGAATATTGTAAAAAATCACAGAATCACAAAAGGGTTTGGGTTTGAAAGGGACCTTAAAGATAATCTAGTTCCAATCTCTCTGCCATGGGCAGGGACACCATCCACTAGACCAGGTTGCTCCAAGCCCCATCAAACCTGCTGTTTGACACTTCCAGGGATGGGGCAGACACAGCTTCTCTGGGCACCCTGTGCCAGGGCCTCACCACCCTCACAGGGAAGAATATCTTCCTTAGATCTAATCTAGATCTCTCCTCTTTTAGTTCAAAACTATTTCCCCTTGTCCCATTACTATCTGCATCTTTCTGTCTTTTTAAAAAGTCCCTTTTAAAACTGGGACATTTGAACTGGAAACCACCCTCAAGAAAGCCAAGAGAAAGGTCTTGAAAAACTCTAGACAAAGCCAAGCTGCTGGAAAGTAAGAACAAACCCTGGTGTTGTCCTCCTGGATTTCCAGTGGTATGTTTCGGGGTGGAGCAGTGCCATGCAGATGACACGTCCATCCTCAGTCTTGGCACTGAGCACAGCAAGAGATCCTCGCATCCGTGATGGAAGGTGATCCAAAGTGCATGGTCACACACTTCAGCAAGTACTCTGCTAATCACCTAGATGGCCACAGAGGCAGAGGCCAGCTGGTCATCAATTATCCAGAGATTCCTGAGGCTGGAAAGGGCTGACGGGGTTGAGGTTGAAGAATGCACTGAGACTCTTTTGCCCCGCTCCACCAGGAAAACAGCAAGACTGGCTTGGTACAAGCCGCTGTGAAATGGCAGGACACTCTTGTGGTTGGCTTCGTCATAATTTGCTTTGGAAATATTCTGGACATCTCCCTTCTTTGTTGGGCAGGGAAGGAGGAAGTGTTTGAACCTTTAAACCCAATGTGTCTGGCTCTGTTCCTATTTACTGCTATGTCAGAGGGTGAAGGCAACACTTGAGCTTAGGAGACAAGTAGAGCTGGTTGAGTGTTTCATACCTGCTAATTGCTTTTATTAATTTATCTGCCTAAATGGTTTGTGCCAATGTGTTGTGCTTCCCTATTTCACTGTCTCCGAAGAACAGCAGCTTTTGGGATGGTTAAGCAGTGAATTGACCTCACAATGATAGTGCTCAATTTTAAAAATCTATCCTGCTTTCTTTTCACCTGCTTTCTTCATTCACACAGTTTTAGGGACAAAACAATATTCCAATAGCAACCAATTGTTTTCTTTTTAGCAACCAGCCTGAATCCTTTATATCACACATACAAGATATATACCTACAGATATCATACATACAACATTGAAAGGGCATTGGGGTATATAAAGACATGAATTCAGAATCTGCTGGTCCAAAATGTGGATTTAGCACCACCAAGAAGGCAGTCTGGTGTGCAGGGTGTTCAGACCTTTGACTGTGAGTCCTAATGCCAGAAATTTCACCTCTGTGCCTCGAATTATTATCCTATAAACTGGAGTTAATTTTACTTGTCACTTTGTAAAATACTTTGAGGAATATTGGCCAAAAGTACCATCTAGGAAAAAAGTGTTATTAATATTATTAGGACTGATGACACAAAGTTAAGCTGTTCCAATTTTATCCAACAGCCAAACACACGCTCCAGTTTTACAAATTACAGTGTGGGCTATCCAATTTCATGAGCACACTTGCCACTTGGTGCCACAGCTTTATACCTCTGGCTCCACAGTTAACATGAACTCAGTATAATCACCATAGAATTTATGTCAATTTTGTGGAAATGTTATGATTATTCACAGCTGAGACTTCAAAGGCATCTTAAAGCACTTCACAGCCATAGAGCTTCCCGTCATGAGTCTCAGGAGATCTACCTGCTGCACTCGCCACCAAGCCTGGAAATCTGCCCACTGAGCTTCAGCCTGTGCCCACACAGGGAGCTCAGCTCCTGCATTTATGGGAGTTAGCCTGGGACAGGAGCATTCACCTCTGCTTTCATTAATTGGCTCAAAAGTGAAATTTTCTGGGTCTGTGCCGAGGTGGACAGGGGATTGTCCACAGCCGAAGTATAAAAAAGGAGGCTCTTTGGATTCTCGGTCTAGGATTATATTTTATTCAATAATGTAAGCAAGCACAAATCCTCAAAAAGCTGGGAAATGAACCTTTGCTAAAGCTCTGCACTGAAACTCAGTCTGTGCCAGGTGCACACTGGGTCACTCACCTGGTCTGTGCTGGCTGCTTCGTGGTGCTCCTGAGGAGCACTGTAGGAAATGACACATTGGGATTTTTGGGAATGAAGAGCACGTGGACATGATCTATGCTGTGCCATCTGCTCTTAGGACCAGAGGAAGGGGCTTGATCCCATTTAATTAATATTTTAATAAATGTAGCTGTTCTGAGCAGGATCCTTTGGCCTCTCCTGTAATGTATATCTTTAAAAAGCCATTTCCAGGATGGGAAAATTAGCAAATTGTTTAAAATTAGCAAAGTAACTAAAAACAATACAGAGAATTGTCTGTCGTGTGGATGCAAGCCATGCTTCTGGAACCAAAAGTATCATCATTAATATCTAGTCAATCACCTTTCCTACGGTAACCAAAATTTCTGCACACACACTCTTGAGATTGAATGACACATATTTTTGTTAATTTGTTGGCAGAAATGAGAGCTCTTATAATTATTATTATAGATGTGGTGCTTAGGGACATAAATTTAGTGGTGCACTTNAGTGGAGCCCAGTAAATGAAGAAATGGCAGTGGGCACAAACTGAAACACAGAAAATTCTACTTAAACATAAAAGAAGCCTTTTTCACTGGGCAAGTGGTCATGCAGAGGAACAGGTTTCCCAGGGAGGTTGTGGAGTCTCCATCCCTGGACATATCCAAAACCCAACTGGACAGAGTCTTGGGCAACCCACTGCAGGTGACCTTGCTATGAGCAGGGGCCTGTATTGGGCAATCTTCAGAGGTGCCTTCCAGACCGAGCAGTTCTGTGATTTTGCAATTCGGTTGAAGAGAACACAATTACTTGGATTTATCCTCAGTTGCTTAACTTCATTAAAACCCATAAAAGTTTATAGAGCAATTAAGTGATAGCCTTTGTTCCAGAATAAATCTGCTCTTCTCATACATAAGGTTACTTTAAAATAAATTCTTTGTTTTAGGTCCTCAGGTATGTTTGGTAGTCTTATGCAAAAGTAATGAATTTCATAGGTTCATCATTCAGTTTGTTAAAAAGTTCTTTCCTCTCATGCGTTTGGAAAAACTGTGTTTCCGTTTTCTCTATTCTTTTAGTTCTTTCACTATGAGGGAGAATACATAGCAAAACTTTGTTTTATTTACTTATTATCTCACATATCTTCTCATGAAATTGTACCTATGCGAAACAAGCATGTGACAAATTTCACTAGCACTGGGATAAAAGCTGAAAAAAATAGGGTGAAGCAGCCGAAAGGGTTATGCAAAGAGTACCCAGGTAACAGCCTTTTGCTGAAAGGGCTGTCCATTAGCATTTTTTTCAGTATATTTCTCTTCGCTTGACAATTTTCCAGTTTTCTCTGTGCAGTGATTCAGTTCCTAGCAGAGAATGGCCTGGGTCCAGTTATGACACTGGCCTTAGAAATGATTTGCCATGAGAATCTGAGCTGAATTTCACAACCAAGAACAAAGTTTATGGACATTCAAATCCTGAATTGGATATGAATTTTGTGGTTGGGGTTGTCTGAAATATTTGTTGTTGTTGCAGGAGGCCTGGACCTCACTGTTCTCACTGCATAAACTGCATTAAAAGTGGCTTCTTCCATTAAAAAGCCAGCAGTCTTAAAAAACCCCACTCTTCTGCATGCAAAAGCCAACCATTCATCAGAATAGTCCGAGACTGCCCACCCCTGAGGCGTACCAATGCAGTGGGAGTGTCTGGTGTCTGGAGATGGAATAAATCATCCAGAGAGACAGAACTGACCACTGGCCACTCACTGGACGAGAATAAGCCAAAAGATAGCCCTG
>VZRR01002470.1:0-44124 GCA_013398015.1 Oreocharis arfaki | reverse complement strand
CTTTTAGTTCTTTCACTATGAGGGAGAATACATAGCAAAACTTTGTTTTATTTACTTATTATCTCACATATCTTCTCATGAAATTGTACCTATGCGAAACAAGCATGTGACAAATTTCACTAGCACTGGGATAAAAGCTGAAAAAAATAGGGTGAAGCAGCCGAAAGGGTTATGCAAAGAGTACCCAGGTAACAGCCTTTTGCTGAAAGGGCTGTCCATTAGCATTTTTTTCAGTATATTTCTCTTCGCTTGACAATTTTCCAGTTTTCTCTGTGCAGTGATTCAGTTCCTAGCAGAGAATGGCCTGGGTCCAGTTATGACACTGGCCTTAGAAATGATTTGCCATGAGAATCTGAGCTGAATTTCACAACCAAGAACAAAGTTTATGGACATTCAAATCCTGAATTGGATATGAATTTTGTGGTTGGGGTTGTCTGAAATATTTGTTGTTGTTGCAGGAGGCCTGGACCTCACTGTTCTCACTGCATAAACTGCATTAAAAGTGGCTTCTTCCATTAAAAAGCCAGCAGTCTTAAAAAACCCCACTCTTCTGCATGCAAAAGCCAACCATTCATCAGAATAGTCTGAGACTGCCCACCCCTGAGGCGTACCAATGCAGTGGGAGTGTCTGGTGTCTGGAGATGGAATAAATCATCCAGAGAGACAGAACTGACCACTGGCCACTCACTGGACGAGAATAAGCCAAAAGACAGCCCTGGAGTAAAAGCCACTGAGGCATTGCTGGTCAGTATGATAAGGACTGGGATAAGTTGTATTTTTTCGAGTTGATCATCTTTAGACAGTGTGGCAAAGGAGGTGTTTGAGAAGAGAATCACAGTAATGAAAACAGGGAAAGTTTAGGGATATTTATGGTGAACTTCTTCCAAATTCGAAGGGAAAAAAGGTGTGAATATATTAGAAAAAAAATAGCAAATAGACAACAAAGATTAAATTTACAGGCAGTTCAGAGCCTCTACTTCCTACCAGGAGAAGAGGTGCATTGAAATGATGCTGACTCTTGGAGAACTGTAATTTGATTTGTTGTGCTGCAGTTCAGAGGAGAATCCAGGCTCTGGTTATTGTAGCACTAAAGATCCTCTTACTGCTGGCGTAAACAGGAACCTCTTCCAAGTGCAGATAAGCAGCAAAGGATGTAATATTGAATTACTCTGCCAATCTAGAGGTGACCTTTCTGCAACAGGCTCGGGGCCCACATGTGCATGGCAATGCGGTGAGGTATATCCCACTGCTGCTTTCACTGTGTCTTTTCTGTCGCTGGGAGGGGGCTTTGGTCCTCAGGGCTGTCAGCTGAGTGTCTTTTCTGAGCACTGCATTTATTTTAAGAAGCAAATATCACTGGGCTGATGTGTGCACTTAGCCTTGATGAAGTCATTAATGTGGTTTCCAGCATACTCTTCGTAAAATTCATGGCTGCACTTAATTGCTACCATGTTCTTCCTCCTCACATGCTCTTATATTAATAAGAAAAAATGCTGAAAGGCCTAATAAGCTACACACAGTAGAGGAATGCTTGAAATGCTATTAGCTGGTCACATCACCACAGACATGCAGGCCAGTTGTCAAACAGAGGATTATGTGTTACTTAAGGCACTGAGTAACAGCACAGCCAGAGAGGTGGCTTGTCCCTGTTCTCCCAGCTCAAACATTGCCAGCATATGCACAATGCTGGGCATGATGGGTGGGTGGGGAGAGGAGGGGGATGCTGCTTATTTATTCTTAGAGTTCTGTCACCTTTTTGGTTGGCAACTCCTGTGATGCTGAGCTGGGGGCTCACTGAAGAAGACAACTCTGATATTCTCCTTGGAAAAAGTAGAGTTGTCCCACCAGGGACAGCTTTTCTTCCTGAGAATTCCTGTGTGGTGTTTCTGAACTTACATCTCTACAAAGGGCCAGGACAATGCCTGGGTTCTACCCAACCTGCTTAATTTGGGGCTTTCTTTTGGGAAAAGGGAAAAAGGGGAGTAGGACACTAACTCGCTATTGGAGGGATCAAAAAATTTCAGGTATCTTTTCCTTTAAAGAGTTGCATTTATCTCACTTCAGCTCTTTAAAAGTAAATTTCTTTCCTAAACAAGTTGTTTATTCTCTTGTATGGTTCGCACCTTCACAGTTCATCAATTCCCCCTATTAAGGGATATTTTACCACTCAGTAATCTCTGCCTACTCCTGATCTTAAAGGTCTTTCCCAACCTAATGCTTCCAATATTCTAATCCCTCTCTGACCTTTTCCTCCTGAGTTCAGAAGGAATCTCAGTGTCTTGCCTAGGTTAGGTCACTAAGTTTTGGAGAGCCAAACTTGAGATGAATCCCACTGCCTGTGATCAAATCCCAGCTCCCCAGCTGCTACCCTGCCCCAGGCAGCATTGCCAGGAGGAGCTGTGCTCTGCAGGGTGGCAGTGCCTCGCACTTGCAGTCCTGTTCCTCTAACCCAAGTCTCCAGAGAAAGTCTGAGCAGTAACTCTGCACAGACATCAGCATTTCGAGGGCATTGCCTTGATACCATATCCAGTGAGAACAAGATCTTTTGCTCTGTAGGCGTATCACAGCGCAGTGAGGTCAGGGGAGTTACACCAAGCAGGCATCCAACCTCAAGTACCTAATTTAGGCAAACGCCGATGTTGCTGGAGGACGTGGTCAGGGAGCCAGGAACCTCCTCCAGCCGGGTTAGCTGGCTTGTGCTGCTGAGCGGCCTGATGGGTGCACAACTCAAACCGGCCTGGAGTTTTGGCTCTGTGGACAGTCCAGTACTTAATGACTAGGGGACTTGCCACTCTCAGCTGCCAAAATTGTTTGGTCCACTACTGAAGTGTGGCTTGGGAAGGACCTGGGTGGGCATAACACTGTGTACCACCTCTAGACAAGACTGGAAACGTGCTTTCTCACCTACCATGGTGGGTGAAACAAGCTGCAAGCAGAGCATAACTGTCCTGAGCAGGATTTAACCAGAAGCTGGTGAATGGGACCTTCAATTTGAAGTGCCCTGGTTTTAGCAGAACCAGGAAAAAAAACTCCTTTGTTCCATTCTTCCTCCAGAAACTGACATTCAAAGCTTAGCAAGAAGCATCGACAAAATATTTGAGGGCTAAACGTATCACCATCTGGAATGGGACTGCCAGAAAGAGAGCAAGAGAAAGACTCCTTTTTCACATGTAACTTGTTTAATAAAAATAAAATTCCTCTTGCATTTCTGACATGAGACTGTAACCACTCCACCCTAACTCGCTTTGTCATGCTCAGATCTATGAAGTAAGAGGAAATTATGGAAATTTATCATGTCTGGGTTCTCAGGATTGATTATGACTTGCTGCTTTTATCTTCCAAACAGTCACTAAATCTAATTGCCTTGTTGTAATGGATTAACCCCTGTGGTCCACAGTAGCATTTATATTGTGTTCAAAGAGGCTGTTACAGACTTAGGGTACTTTTTTTCAGCAATATACTTTCATAACATGTAGGTGCTCTATGGACATAACTCACCCTTTGTGGGTCTTGGGGGTCTAATTGGCTCATTGTTCTGCCTTTCTGCAGGGGATGAATTTCACATCACTTTGGGAGCAAGTATAGGCGGGTCAAAGGGCCTTCCACAGCATAACCATTTTTTTTAAAATTACAATGCAAGCAGATTTTGAAACCCTGTGTTCAAACATCAGCATCTGTATTGTAATCAGAAACATTCCCTTGCTGATATTTGTGGGATTAGTATTATTATTAGTCATTGTGCCTCAGCCCCTGGGGAACCTGAACTCTGGGGTCAGGTCCCAACGAAGAGCTGTATAAATCCAGCCCCTGTGTTAATAAAGTTCCCACTTAAACTGTCTTACACCATGTTTGCCAAGGCCTAATGGATCACACACGGGGCCTCCTGGTGACTCAGCAGGTCCTGGGGACTCTCCAAGTGTTGGTGACGAGGTCTTGTAGGTGTGAGGCAAGGACCAAGAGGTGGCTGTGGACAGCAGTGGTGGGGTAAGGTGACAACTGCTGCTCAGTGTGACAATCAGCAGTCAAGGTGTGCCGGCACCCTAAATCCTTACCAGTATCTTTGGAAGTACAATAGGAGAACAGTGATTTAAGAGGGGTATGAAATGCAGTAAAAATTAAAAGAAAGTGAAAAATTCAGAGGTAAGAAGGACAGGATCTGCAAAGGTATCATGCCAGTGCTAAAGGAGGAACACACATGTCCCTGTCTGTGTCAGAAAGAGGGAAGGAGTGTGCTCTGAGACTGAAAGGGAACAAAAGAAATGGCACTAAAAACCAAAGGTGGTGCTGCAACTTTGAAAGCACTGGTGAGATCCAACTTGGAGAAAGTTCAAGGAGAAAGGAACTCAAAAGTGGAATTGGTGAGGCAAAAGTGAGGCAGAGGAAAACTGCACTGAAGGGTTTGGTAATATTATAATGTAGAGTTTTCTGGAAATAGCCAAAAAATATTTATTTAGAAGGCCAGCAAAATTATAGGAAGATACACTGGGTAAGAGGAAAATCAGCCAAGTCTTGGGCTCCCTGAGAGTCTCTGTACCCAACAGGGGTGGTAGAGAAGAGCTGAGGATGAGTTCCATTTGTGGGAGGCAGGGCAGACATGAAAAGGGAGAGGAGACACCAAAGGGAAGGGTAGGAGTGAGGAAGCTGAGGCAGAACCAACCACCACCAAAGCAGAGACCAGCAACAGAGATGCTCAGGAAAGTATGGACCACGCTTGAGGAACCCAATCTAATGGGCAGCTGCCGGTGGAGCAGGAATTTGGCAAGGGATGTCAGGAGAGAGGTTAGACATTGAGATACGCTTTTGTAAAACCCTCTGTAAATGAGACTTGAATCAGGTTTGAGGTTCATAAAATGACTTTTAAAGGAATAATTTCAGATTCATTCTGAAGTGAATAGGAAGCACTTGTGATCCAGGCTCCCTAGTCAGTAAATCTAATCTAACACATTTCATCACACCAGACACGATCGCAATCTCAGATCAGTGTAAGTGAATGTTTAATAGCTTCAAGCAAAAGAATAGAGCAGGTGAACAAATGTCTTTAAATTGCTTGCTTTAAAGAAGGGCAAATTGTCTGATACACTTTTGTGGGTGCACAATTGCCAATATTATTAGTTTTATTTGACTTTTTACAATGTACATTTAATTAAAATTATTATGGAAATTCTTGTCTTAACCATTAGCAAAATAATTGCTTTTAGAGATCTCATTCATTCTCAGGTTGGTTTTATATCCTGTTTGTCGTACTGGTAAGTGCTTAAATGAGTTACTTCACAAAAATTGTCATTGGAAAATGGAATCTATTTGAAGTCTGTTAAATGAAAATACTTTTTAATTACAGAAATTGCTATGAAATGCTTTCCTGCTGCCTGCACGGCTTGAACAGCATAGTTTAGGTTGCGCTGAAATGGCTCAAGATGAACTTTTGTTTCACCCCTGAGCTTGGTACAATGGTTTCCCGAGGTTAGTTCAGGAGACTGAATTGCTGATCACTCACTAGACATCTTCTGACCCATCTTTAACTCCGATATTTTCCCACTGTAGCAAGTCACGAGGATTCACACGAGCAGGCTGAGATTCCTGTGTCTAGGGATACATTATTACTGTGGGTAAAACCATGACATCTTTGCAAACAACAAACCTTTCTTATCTGGGATGAGCTTAACTGTACTATTCAGAATCTGTATTGCAGAATAATTTATAGCAGTTCATTGGGACACAAGCTGATACAGAGAAGGAAAACAACATTTGTACATTTTAATGCACAGTTTCTGCAGGGAGCTGTCGCCTTGGTTAACTGTTTCACTGCCTTTTAAGGCAATTTGTTAATGAGTGTAGCCCGCAGAAATTTGCCTGTTAAGAATGTAAATTCACTGCTGCTTTCCCTATGCACATATTTTTATGCAAGCTGAGGTACTTCTGGATGCTTCTGTGGTGTGCTTCAGCAGCCAAATTTTGAATAGCCCTGCCACCTTGGTTTCAATTCTGTCTAGTGGTGGTGAGTTCCTCAAGTTAATTGTGCACAGAGGCTTTTTGGGATGGTGCTAGCCATGCTTGAGAAATCTCCTTTCTCTTCAGAGCCCAGGCAAAGGGGTTGTGGCTTCTCCACAGCCTCCCTAGAGAGAGCCCAGAGCCCTGTTCCAACCTTTTCAGGTGTGCTCCCACAGTGAAAGTGTTCACATGCAAACCCACTGGCTCATGGCCTGAGGACCTGACCTTCTCCTTGGCACCTGGCCAAAATATTGTTTCATGAACATGTGTATGTGTGTGTGTTTCTGCATGTCACTTGTAGAAGGCTGATTCTAGTGAAGAGAATCACTACTCTCTTCTCTAGTGAAGAGAGTAAGAAAAAAATCAATAATGAAACAGAACAACAACAACACCAAAAAACCCCCAACAAAACAAAACAAATGGCTACTCTCAAAATGAATTTGACACCAGAAATCTTCTCTCATGTTCAGACTTCTGCAGAACGCCCAGGCGCTGGCAAGATGAGGATTTAAACAACAAACTAAACAGTACAATACTGTATTTATGAGGGAACAACATGACAGACTCTATTTAGGTTTTATACCAAAAGCTTAACCTTTTGCAGTCTGTGGGTTTGAGCTGCACTAACAAGAAGCAATTACTGCGGTGGATTATTTTTTTTGCTTACGGTGTACAGCCCCAGGCTTCTCAATGTGGCTTCTCTCAGAGCTGGCACACAATAGCAGGGGTATATGCCAAAGCTGCTCTCACTTCTCCAAGGCAATGAATCAGAAAGGGCTGTGGTGTTCTAATCAGAAAGTTTTTTTTTCCTAGGCTGGGAGTCCATTGCTTTCTTAGAAACCAGGCAGACATAGCAATCCCTCCTGCCCTCTCTTCTGTTCCCCCATAGATAGCTCACTGGAGGCATATATGCACACATTTTGGCTGAGCAGCATGATGGATGAGGAGCCTGGTGACACACAAAGTGCAATTTTCTTTATTTAGATGTCTGCACCTCTCCCGTAGAGAGGGGATTACAAGGATGGGCAGAGAAATCCTTCCTTTCATGCTGGTTGTTGGCTCCCAAGATGTCTCAACACAGAAAACAGCTCCAAGCGCAGATTTAGGGAAAGAATAAAGGCCAGAGTTGACAGAAGTTCAGATTCAACAAGTTATTAAGAGCTGCTAAGTGTGTCTGGGCTCCTCACTTTCCCTTGCAGTCTCAGGGTTGACTGGGTGCCCTGAGATTTCATGATCTTCTGTCAACAATTAGCCAGAAAATTAAAACTCATAAGAGCGTAACGGCATGTCTTTACATGGCAGGGAAGTCTGCTGCTATGCCAAGAAGCAGAACTGGGGATTCTGTGGGAACTCTGCCATTGGGAGGCACCTGCCACAGAACTATTTATATGCACATGGATATGTGTGTGCACGTACTTGGCTCCGTGCATGAGTGCAAGTGTGTGTAGGTGCACACATGTACCCGTAAGGGGGTTCATGGATATGCTTGATACATTTGAGGCAAAACAATGTATTTTCTTCTCCAAATTTCACCCTTGTTCAGTTTTTGCAATGCCCTCAGATGATTTGTTCAACATATGTTTAAAAACAATTCCCTTGCGTTTGGCTTCATTTCATGGATTGATCATGACCACAAGGTCTGATCTAATATTCCACCACTGCAAAGGAAAGTTTTCCATTGGGGATATTGCCTAAAGACTAAGGGGACTGGAATGTCAATAATCTCATTGCTGAATGGGTGCACATATGTAACACGTGTAGTCACAGGTCCTCATTCAGCAACAACAGCATAGCTAAAAGAACAAATAGAGGCTTGAAATGTTTTCATAGACATAAAATCAATTTCAGTGCTAGAATATTCACTATAGCTTGAGTCTATCCTAAGACTTCTTTTCTAGGAAAATTAGTTTCTTTAGTAAGATGTGTGTGCTATGTGCAGGCTGCAGGCTAATAATTCACAAAAATATGTAACCAGTAAGTCCTATCTCATTTTTTTGGCTTCCACGATTCCCTTGGAATTATTCCATATTAATGATTACTTATTAAACAATTTTTGCAAATTATTCTGAACTCACTGGTCAGTCATGACCAGGCTTTTCAATGGGAGTACCCATAATTTACCCAGTTCAGTGCGTCTGTTTGCATACATTTGTACACTTTTTCCTGCATTGTTGCAGTGCCTGGTGTAGCTTAGCTGCTGCAGCTTTCCCTGGGAGCGCAGCGGGGCTTCTTGGGACAAGGCAGGGATTCTCTGCCCTCCTGCAGCCCATCTCGGACTCCCCGCACTGCTGCTCCAGCTAGCTGCTAGCCTGCAACTTCAGTGATGGCAAAGGAGGGGAGAAGGCTCTCCTCAAGGCACTGCAAAGGTCTTTATTCCATGCTGCCTCCCCAAAGCCTGGGGCCAGCACACGGGCTGGCCCCCAAAGGCAGAAGAGAGGAGCTGTGGGCAGGCTGCTCCCAGGGACAGAGAGAGGAGAGAGAGAGAGTCACATGGCCTGGAGCCTCAGTTTACCCGGGTACCAGGGGGGCGGGGAGAGCACATGGGCAAATGGTTTCAGGGCACAGGGGTGGTACATGGGCGGTGTTGGGATACAGGAACCAATAGGGAGAACTCGAGGAGTGGCCAGGACTAGGGGCAAGGGATGGAGGGAGACCGCATGGAGAGGGCAGGAAGTGATCAGTAAGAGGGGGTACAGCGCTACAATTCCCCCTTTTTCAAATACATTAAAAAGGGAAGGCATAATTTTTATACAATAGGAAAAATGGTAAAACAATGCAAATATTCTGCTATAAAAATGCTTTTTTGGTTGGGTTTCTTTTTTGTTTTGTTTTGTTTTTGAGGGGTTTTTTTGGTTGGTTGGTTGGTTGGTGTTTTTTTCCATTATCCTTAGTTTCTTTGCTTAGCATAAGAGTAAGTGTTGTAATGGCAGTGCACATGCTCCTACAACCTTCACCTGTTTTACCCTGCCTGGTGCAGAGGAAATTCAATAAATCACAGATTTCTCCGTAGCCAGTGAACATCAGTCTGGTGTAGCTCAAATGCTACCCCTGTGCCAGAGGCTGGATCCCAATACCTGTTCTTTTGCCCATTTAGACAGAAGCCTTTTAAGCTTCACTGAATCCCAGCCCCTTTTAGGAAAGTACGTGTTTTATTATAGCTATTTTTATGGCCCTGAAGAAGAGCAGTTGCTATTTTGTGGATCTGAAAAGGCGATGGATCTGCATTTATAGCCCATAGCTGACTACTTTCCTGCTATCATAAAGGAAAATGAGACCTCTTGTAATTTAGCTGGGAAGACACTGCTCTACAGAGGGAAGAAATCAAGTACGTGTTGATGCCTAAACCCAGATTATTTTGTACACAGCAGGCAGGGCTCAGCCAGCTCCTCATACAGAAGCTGTAAGGCAGCTGGCTGGGGAGAGCCCTGATCTGCCAGCTGACAGGTTTGGAGCTGTCTAAAGGCTTGAGATGAGGAGGTCAAAGCCAAATGTGGAGGAGGCCGAGTGGGGAAGCACAGGACTCTATGGATCCCTGGGAGTTTTCACTGATGGGAGCAGAGGGAAATGTGTTCATATGTGGTGGCTAAAGCAGGAAAGTGAAAATGTTCCATGGAAATTGCGTGTAAACAGGAACATAAGGAAGATACCTTCAGGACCTGCTGCAGGTTTATTGTCTCCTTAAAAATCGTTCTTTCATTTTTCGTCCCAGACCGTTTTCTAGCCATTCTCCCATCCTCAGGTGAGTTTCTCTGCTGTCCTGGTCAGTGTATGCTCTTCCTTAAGAGAGGTGTCAGAACTGGATTTTGTGATCAGCTGGGGCCATACTGAATGATATGATATGGTGGATACTGAAGAGAGCAGGAGGGGCTTCATGGTCTCGTGTTTGCCTTTTGTTTTTCTCAACAGCATGACAGAATTGATGCACCCTCACTCAGCCTCTGATCCACTGTAACAACTTGACACTTTTCAATAAAACTTCCAGTCCTCATCTTGTATTTGTACAGTTGATTATTCATCCTTCAATCTGAAATTCTGCATGTGCTTCTATTTGTTCTTTCAGACCATTTCTCCACTTTGTTCAGTTCAACCTGATCCAAAACCATTCCGTACTGAAGGTGCAAGACCAGGGCAGACCTCTCTATAGGTTTTATCTACCCAAACCTCGATTTTCATGGACGAGGTTTTTCATGGACAATGACTGAGTTCAAGAGCATTGAACAACCATCATGATTTCCTTAGAGAAATGCAGAGAGTTTAGCAGAAGACTGAGTGGGTGTTGAGGGCGCAGAATAGTTTAGGGCTGTACATGCTGCTGGACTGACAAATACTGCAAGAGAATGCACATGAGCAAGATACCTCTGGGCATCTTCTCTTGTTTCTCTCTCTACCCGTACACACTGCCATTAAGTGGCCAGATGGGTCCAGAACTTCATTTTGTGCCAAGATCTACTGGATTACAGCAGCTGAGCCTCCAGATTCTTCAGTGTTGAAAATCTGAAGCCTTTCACATAAACAACGTTAAGCTGGAAACTGAATTTCTTCATGAAAACCCACAGAGGTGCCAGGTGTGACCTGGTCCTATAGAGAATTTTTTCTTTATGTGTCAGCTCAATTTGTGTAACGAAGCGGAAAATTTTCACCTGCAATATTCCTCCTGGACTGATCCGAACACACGTTGTATCATCCAATTAAAAAAAAAAAAAAAAAAAAGGACCGGGAAGCTAAAAGTGATAGTGGAACTATTTAGAGGGGAAAAATAAAGCTCCATTTTGAAAGTGAAATGAAAACTTCAAGTAAATGCTTAAGACTATGATACATGTAATCCTAAGAAACTTTCTATGAAATCCTCAGAATTTTTAGAAACCTGTTGATTCCTTATAGCAAGTGACTAGTGTAAAGTTATGGACAGTAGTGTAAATAGGGTCTTTTACTGGTAAAAAAAACCAAAACCAACAGCTACAAGAAAATTTACTAGAATATATTTATATACTTATTTGTGTATTTCATAAATGGTTCACTATAACATGCAAATTCCTTGGCTCTCAACACAGCTCTGCACAGATGGTGAACTTTAGTCAGTTAAATAAGTAGAACGCTTCACTTCAAACTTTTCCTTTTATCTTTCACCTTTCTCTGCTGTTTCCCTCCCATCTTTTCTGCCAGCTACTCCACAAAGAAACCTGGGAATGACTGTAAGGCAGTCTCCTCATATCGCTTAATATTCCTACTATGAAGGCAGCCTGAATTCAAAGGCTCCATGTGAGAGATGGGAAGATCTTAATTTCTCCCTTGGCAGTCCTTTTATGCTGATAAATCGCAGTTTGCTTTGCACATTTCAGTTCAGAGGGAAGATCTGCACAGGCTGACAGCATTAACAGCTTTCTTGAACAGTCAAAACCCCTTTCACCTCTTTTGGGGCATCACATACATGAGCTGTACGTATCCTGCATCAACTTTTAAACTTGAACTGTGCAACTTACTTCAAATTTTAACACCACAATCATAGAATCACAGAATGCTTTGGGTCAAAAGGGACCTTAAAGACCACCTAGTTACACTCCATGTCATGGGCAGGAACACCTTCCACTAGACCAGGTTGCTCCAAGCACTGTTCAACCAGGTCTTTAACACTTCCAGGGATGGGGCATCTCCACAACTTCTCTGACAAACTTATTTCAGTGCCTTACCGCCCTCAGCTGTGCCAAGGCACCACAACCATGTGCTCATTCTGCAAAGTTTAGGTCCATGGCTTCATAGATGTTCAAGGCTGGAATTGAGGACACCACAGTAGATTAATTTAGTCAGTAGGTTTAAGGACAGAAAGGTGATGAAGACATTTAGTATGGAGATACATCTACCAGAATACCCAAACTAGCCTGGTTAAATACTCCAATAATTTTTGTTCGATAAAGCCATAATATTGCATTGGTTGAATTATATCTTTGACAATTTTATAGCCCCTTGAAAAGTTCCTCAGGTGCATATTTCGTATCTTTCCTTGTAGTTTGTAATTATGAATAATCACTTACATTGTCGTATTTCTATTTCTAATTTTTAGGGCTTCCATTCCCATTATCCCTTTCTCTGACTGATTAAAGACCAATTGTATGCTGAGGCTTTCCACCTTGAGAGCATTCTCACAGACTCTAGTTGCATCACTGCTCAATTATCTTTGTGATAAACTCCATGGACTGAAGAATTTTGAATGAGATTGAGTTTCTCACTGAAAGCCATTTTGAGTAATTTATTTGCTTTCTAATTTTTCAAAATTTATTTAAATATGGAGTCACGAGGAACTTATGTAGGAGATATTCGATAATTTTGTGACCTAATCCCATGAAGAAAACTTTAACTTCACCTGTCAGACAAAGTTGGAGTCTTAGCTCGTTTCTAATAACAGTAGTAGAAAAATAAATCTGTTTTTCTCTCTGCTGCCAAGGGAAGTTAGAAATAGAAACAGGCATAGGCTATAAGCTGTGTTTAGATTTGGATGCAAACCTTCATATGGCCTAAACTAATGGATGGAGAAGTTACTTGGAGTCATCTGATGGCTGGTCCACCTCCACTGAGGCTTCTGGAACTGCCGTAGGGCTGGAGGTGAAAGTCAATGAGATAAATATGTCCAACTGCTGCTAGCCTGAGTGAGGCATCTCCCTGTTTCCTCTGCCCCGAGGAGACCTTTAAATTAGGAAGCAATTTCTGCTTAGAGAAATAAATTTTTCTCATTGCCATTTTTTTCTTCTTTTTACAATAGCCTTGGGTACGTTTTCCTTTTTCTTTCATAAATGGGTCCAACTCCTTTTCTTTTACCCCCCTGATTTCAATAGCCTGATTACTACCAGTTGTTTGGTGCTCTAACATGTGTATTGTTTTATTCCATATACTTTATTAAGCATGGGTTTTGGACTCTGGGTTTTGGCTGGGACTGACCAGCAGAAGGAAAGGAAAGAAGGTCTGTTAGTTTATGATGAAGAGATGAAATTTCGAAGTGGTCTGGGTTTTGTTTAAAAAAATGTTCCCTCCCATGTGTGAAATTTACATTAAATTTAAAAACAAAGACAAAAACTAAAGATAGCAAACCAGTTTCTTTTATGATCTCCTTTGCAATACTGCAATTTTATTTTTTTTTCTTCTTTCTCTACTTCATATTACTCCCACAGATGCTCAGTGCAATGGGAGACTTATAAAGTCTACTGATCCTTTCATTTGCTTTGTTGCAAAGAAGTGCTAAACTTAATTCCTGTCCTTTCCTTTCTACTGTCCTCAGTGAAAAACGTCTATTTCATATTTCCCAATCAGATGTGGTATTTCCCTGCTTTTGGATCACTGTCTCTGTCAGTAAATAGGACAGGAACTCAATGAAATGAATAAATACACCCCGATTGAAAAGATGGCTGTTCCTGTTTCATTATGACAAAAATTCCTTAAATTACATGCTGAAATTTGACTAAAAGTGACAAAGGTTGCAGAAGGAGACACGAGGCCTGGTTCATGCAACTACATAATGCCCAGGAATGTGACTTTCCACCAGTCTCTCTATCTCTTTGCTTTCAGGTTCCATCAGGACACAGCCTGAACCATTTCACCCCTGAGTTCCTATTTTAATTGTTCTTGGTTTTATTTTTCATCAGACTTACAGGTTCCGGTCTGGTCTAAACTCCCCTCCAGTCACTCTCTCCTTGTCTTGCTTGACAGGAGTAAATATTTTTTTCTGTGATCTGTACTTTCAAGGGGATGAAGTATTTTCATGGCACTTCCAGAGAAATCCAGCTTGAAGGGCAATGAGTGGCAAGGAAAAAGTTCAGGCAAATATTCAGGGACAAGCGAACACAGGATCCTAAGATGAAAAATACCATGCAGCATTAAGGCAGGCAGAACAACTCTAAAAACCAGAAATTAAAACCTGCTTTATAGGTCTTAAGGAAGACAAGGTACACCTGACAGCAGTTGACAAGGTGACGTTACGTCATAGGTTGGACTTGATGATCTCTAAGGTCTTTTCCAACCTAGTTGATTCTGTAATCTTCAGGAAATGCTGTACTCCTTCTTCCTTAAAATCGTTTCTACTACTGCCAGATGCTCGAAAGGCCCCCGGGTGGTCCTCCTCCAGCTATCTTCTTGGCCAGCCTAAAGTCCAATCTAGCTGTAGAAAGCTAAGAGGAACTCAAAACTCATGGACAAACTGAGACACTATCCTGTCCAAGGTGGATTTTCAAATGCCAGAAGTCAACAAGTCCATGACAACTGCTGTGAAGCCAGTCTGAGGCTAATCTGCTTTAGAGGCTAATCTACTTTAGGTACTTTGAGAGATACTCTGGTGACGTGCCCCAGCATAACACCCTGACACTGATACGCAGATTTTTATAAATGATGAGAGCTACATGCTGCCCTAAGGTTAGCAGAAGTACAACATGCTCAGTTTTATTGATGTTGTGTTTCTTTTCTTTTCCTTTCCAGCTGTGAATGCTGTTTAAATTACAGTAGAAACCTCCACGAGTCCTGATAATAGGGGCAGGGGATAAACCTGGCTTGTAGCTCTGAGTAATATACACCATTTACCCCAACACTGCAAGATACTAGCTCAAGGCTTGTCAGCCTCTTGGATTTTAATTAATGAAGTTCCTCTTAAGGACATTTTTTTCATCACTTGCTCTATTCCAACACATTTCTTTCATTTGAAACCTGAGCATTCTGCCAGGCAGCCCCACAATGTCAGAAGGGGAGGGAGTGCCTGTCTAAACTACAGTCGTCTCTCTGTTCAACTTGATTCAATTTAGTAGAATTTCCCTTTGTTGAATGACAAGATGCTGTATTTTGACATTTGCCTATTTCTGCTAAAGTAGAGGAATAATAAAATCAGTTTGGCGTCTGGCTTACACTATCTGTAGCTTTTACTTAAGAATGATAATACTTTTTTTTTGTTTGACTGACATTACTGTTCGGTTTCTGATTTGTTGTGTTGGACTGTTTACCCATGAGCTTGTTGACTTTTGTTTTGGTTGGGGTTTTGTTGGTTCTGTTGTTAAATAAAAGCTTTCCTAACAAACAGGCATTCTCTTCCTTGAACACACCCTTCCTTGGCTGCAAATTTAAAAAATGGAGACAACTTTGTTAAAGGGAAGGAATTTCTTGTACATTTTTTTTCCCTTAAAACTTATTGGAAAAAGTAAAATGCAACAACCAAACAAAAAACTTCTAGAGTTTTAGAGCAATAAATGCTGAGGCTATGAGTAAGAGGCATTCTGTTACTGAAGCAGAATCCCCTCGTGGCTTTGGTATGAAGCTGGGGTGGTGCTGGTCTGGCAGACCTTGGGATGCTATGTTTGAATGCTTTTATTTAGGGATCCCCACCGTAATGCATGACCAGCTTCCAGGAGCCCACTGAGAGACGTGACTGACGTTTGTCATCTGCTCTGTGTCACTCCTTCCCCAGGAGACACGGGTGTGCAATAGGGGATCTTGCTTTCCCAAGGAATACTTTCAAGTCCCGTGTCAGAGGAGGTACCACAAAGGTACATGTCTCACGTTTCACCAGAGGACAGTGAGTTTTGTTCGTTAATTCCTGAGGAAATTCATCCCACAGTTCAGCCCAGGAAATAAGAAATCTTTCTCCTTACCCTTATTGCAAAAAATTCACTTGAGCCAGGAGAGTTGTTTTTTGTATAGGGAACCCTAAGAGCCCTGCAAGTCACACCTGACAGGATGCACTAACAGAAATCATTTTCCTTCCACCCTAGACCAATATTTCTGGCAGAAAAATGACATAGCCTTTGATCTCAAGCAAGCCCTGGAATCTAACACTCTGCATTGAGCCTCATCACAGCATTTGCAATCCCAACCCAGTTTGTGAGCTGAACCACAGAGCACTTGTGTCAGAACACTTCTGTCATCCTCTCTACCTGAAGGTGGGAGGATTTTGAGAAGGAAGATTTAGTGACACTGGTCCCATGCTTAACTCAAAGCAAGACCTGCCTGATAAATTAAAGTTTCCACAGGATAGAACCCAGAAAGATGGACTGTAGAGGAGCTATGCTGCTGTCTCCTTACATCCGTTACCTGGACAACCAGAGCTTTGACCTGGACCCTGAGGCTCTAATAGGGCCCTGCTGCTCAGTCTGAGGGCATTGGCTTTAGTCTCGGTTGTCCCAGCGGGAGCCAAGCTTTGCCCTGTACAGACACCGAATGATTTTAAGGCATTTCTGCAATTCCATGCCTGTGTTATTCATGTCCAAGGTAGACTTGGATGTTGACCTTTCCTCTGGGACTTTCTGAAGAATGCATCTCTGTGTTGATGCACACTAAAAAAAAAAACAAACCAAAACAAAACAAAAAAAGAAACCGAAAGCAAAGTAGAAAACCCACATTTAAACCCTTTGATCAATAACATGCTTCATTTCTAAAAAAACATAAAGCTATATTTTGTTGTCTGTATATTAGTTCCACTGCAAAACTGGCTTTTGGGTGCCTTCTGAACAAAGTAGTTTGTCACAGTCCTAATTAATTACGGTCACCACAAATTCCTATCCATGCCTGGGTGCCTTGTTGACGCAGCTCTCTATGCAAGGTTTTCTTTCAAGCTGAGCACTCAGCTACAGCCCTGTCACGTGGAGGGAGGACAAGCAGCAGTCTCCTGCTTGTTTTCATGCCAGCCATGAGGAGATCCCACCCTCCATGCCTAGCTCTGCTCTGAATTCTCCCTCTGCAGCCAGGTACAGCTCTGCCCCGTGGCTCAGAGTTAAAGGCCTTAACAGGATGGTGTCTGCTATAGACTCTAATGGGAGCCCATAATTTCTCAAGTACATCACCTATCTTTATTGAGCTCGGCATCAGAATATCTTTAAATTTGTGGCTAGTCATCATTTTTGTAGTTTGCCTTTTTGTAGATGCATTTTTCCCAAGAATTATGAGCAATTTTTAGCTCTGACTTCATGCTCAGCTCTCTCAGGGATGTCAGACTGGGGAGCGTCACCTGAGCAACAGAATCTACTCCCCTGTGAGCAAAGATGCAACAGATGCTGAGCTTGCAAGGTCCCCCAAGGGCCTTTTCTCTGCACAAATCCAAACACCATTGACTACATTGCCCAACACACACAAAAAAAGTTAAAAATTAGATCTATAGTGCAAGAAAGTAAAACAACCTTAAAACTGTAGTGTTGCACATGATAAGCCCAGAACAGACTCAAGTTATCACCACTGATTTTGGCACCTTCAATTGCAGGTCACTGGCCAGGTAAAAATGCCCAAGAGATCCACCCAATGCACAACATTGTTGCAAATCTGATACGGAGAAGATTTTCCTGGCCCTGTAACTGATGAGGGGTTTAAACCTGAGCACAGGAGCAAAAGGAAACCAAGAGGGAAGAAGCAGCACACCTGACCTCATGTCCCATGTCAGAGTGCTGCCAATCTGTGATGAATCTGAGCAAAATAGGGAAAAAATAAACACCAAAAATCAGCAGCCAAGTTATGCATCAAAGGTGGGAAAAAAAATCTTCCTGGCCTCTATAGGCCTCCAGTGGAAACCCTGAAGCATGGAATTAATTAAATACAAAGAAACATAATTAATTTAATTAAATGCAGTCCTTTTAGAAAGGCCTGCTCTGATTAATGCTTGCTCCTGCAAAAGTTTTTGAATATATTTAGTCCCATTCCCAAAGACAACATTTGCAGGATCTTGATTAGAGCAGCTAAGAGCTTACAAATGTAAGTGCAAGTGGATGCCTTGCACTTATGGTGTGAAAGCAGACACAAGAAATAAGTTTTAAACAACACAGAGATCAAAACATCCCTTGGTTTAATATCTGCTGGGGCCAGGAGGCACCATTCAGATCACCTAGACTGACTCTCTGCATAATGCCAACCACAAAACCTCACCATGTGGTTCTCACATTTTGTCCATCAGACTGATCCACCCAGATGCTGCCACCCATTTCCATAACACAATGTTTGGTGGGGCTTTTTGATACATTGATTTCACCCTCTGATAGTACTTGGCAGTTGCTGAGCTCAAATTCATTAAGTCAAACCATTTCCTAATTAAGTGGCAGACCTTATCATATCATTGGTCTTAATGAGTTCCCACACAACAAAGCCCATTAAATAAAACATCCCAGCTGAAAGCTTTGGAAATGAGTCTCAGTCACCTCCAACAGAGTTTGGGAAACTAAGGCTCAGAGACTGACAGTTTGTTACCATTGTGTGGTCATGTATTCTGGGATTTAGCAGACGTGCTGTATTTTCTAACCTTCAGAAATCTGGTGGAAATGGCTGTTCTTTATTTTTTTTCCCGACAGGTGTCTTAGAGAGAAGTTTTCCTAAAGACTGCAACTCTTACTTGGAGAGCTGTGTTAGGTTTTATGGAATATTGATCAGCTTGTCACTCGTTATGTATATTTCAGGTTTTAATATTCCTCGATTGTCTCCTCAACACAGCTGACGTGCATCATTTGCAGCTCTCAGAACTTACAGTCCTCTGCATCATCAGTTACAGGGCCAGGAAAGTTGTCTCCATGTCAGATTTGTCCCTGAGTTTGTTATTTTAGCTGTTGCAAACAGAGAATATTACTGGAGCAGAATTCTTAGCATTTTCCCAGTTCAACACACTTAACACTAAGACTACTTGGAATTCTTTCCTTCTTAGAATGGGATTAATAAAGGTTTAAAGGATGAGTATTGTCATTCTGTGGAAATACTGACAGTTTTATCAAAAGTTTACTTCAATGTGAGAGACACTATAGATATGAGGAGACTTGTGATTTTTAACTCGAGTTTATATTTTTTGTGCTAATTCACCTTTTTTTTTTTTTTATCATAGTCAAAAGTAAAGCAAAGTTAATAACCTCTGCCTCCAGATAGGAAGCAGATGCAGGAGATCTTAGCTGTTCTTCCCAAGGCTTGTTACGAGTTTTGGCTCAAATGTCAACATGAGTCAACGTTTTAGTGACAGGTTGGTTTAGTTTCCTATCTAGTATTGGTGGAAACACTGCAAATCCCTCTTAGAGACAAAACACTGCCTCCTTAACAGAAAGTTGTTCTAAAAGCCTTAGTGGCATTTCCCAAAGTATTTTATGTGTTTTCTCCCCATTTCCTTGAAATTGCAGTGAGAAGGAATGTTATCATCAAAGTGAGCAGAACCGGCAAGGCATGAATGAGCACAAACCAAGGAGGCTCCCGGTCGTGCCTGTCTTTGATGAGATCCATACCCTGCACCTTCACTCTGTCTGCAGGGAGATCCCAGCTGTCATCAGAGTGTTTCTTCTGCAGATTTCAGTTCCCCTCCAGATCTTAAAGAAGGGACTAGAACTTGCCTGGATTCATACAGTTCATTGGGTCACTTTTATGAAATCCTTCAACCTTTTCTCTTTTTTTGCTAAAGGTTCTTTTTTTGTTCCCTACTGGCCATATGAGCAGCTGTTGTTGTAGGAGGACTAACGTGCACACAGGTACTTTAGCAGCAGGGCACTAACTCGAGCTAGGCAGATACAACTCTTTGGAGAAAAAAAAAAAGAAATTAAAAAATGCAATTAAACAGCTAGGAAACTTCCCAGAAAAGTAGGAAAGTGCAGGTTCAAATCTTAATTGTGAAGTGGGCAGAGCATGGATTTCCAGCACAGCTTTTGCTCTGCTCAAGCAGTAGTTGTGAGCACTGGACACACATTGGTTGCCTTCACCTATTTGTGATCAAAAGGGACACACTTCTGCAAAGCACTTAAATTTTTGAAGAGTCAGGACTTGCTGATGAAAGATACTCGCTGAAAATGGATCAACCAAAAATCATGGTTGATCAGTCAAATCCTTGACATAACCTCTGCTTAGCAGCAGGGCAAGGACTGCCTCCCTTATTCAGCCTACACTGTGCTTGTCTCACCTGACCTAAGGTGGTACCTGCTCCAGGTATTACCTCCAGGTACGAAACACATAACGTAGTAACAACAGGCTCTAGAAACACCAGCTGGACCATTATAACCTTTCTTAGACATCCACATTTACAGGACACTGTGTAGTTACTACTGAGGCATGGAGAGATGTAGACTTCTGCCGGGTGGACTCAGATGTGTGAACACCACAACAACACAATTAATCCCAGCTATAAGCTAAAGCAAATTCCCTCTGCCCACATTTCTCCCGAGCTACATTTCATTATCTGTTGACTACCTGATGCCAAAGGCAATTTTTTGCGTATCTGCCTCTGCTATCTTGTTTCATTTTCCCCTCCCTCCAAATGAGTACCAAGCACTGAACCCTGCCGTTCTTAATTCAGGCATACTTGGGGCTTCTTTCTGTTTCATTTGTTCCAAAAGGACCTGTCAAATTGTGCAGATGAATTATTTCATCAATCAGCCTTTCCTATACCTGTGACTATAGGGACAGGAATTTTTTTAGGTCTGAGTCACCAAGGCCAACCTGAGCTGAGGATCTTCCATTGACATGGACAGGGAAGAAGATATGAGTGTGCCAAGTGTCCTTTCAGTCACTGCAGGGTGCTCTTGGAATAGACTCTGACATAATTTGCCTGCCCAAAGCCTTGAAGTTTCAGTGTCTGAGATCAGAGATAGGATTAAAAAAAAGAGAAATCATTTTCCCTCTAGCTGTCAAAATCCCACATAAACTTCCAGGTTACAAGAAAAGCATCCTATTCCTCTGCTGAATTTGGTCAATCCTTATTCTTTTTCCAAAACTTCTAGCTTGAAGTGAATTGTCTTCCTGGGTTTAAAAACAAAATAAAGCAGAAAGCAGGACACAGATGTGACATGGGGCATTCATTGCACAGAATATTGCAAGGACCATGATGTACTGTTTCACATAAACACTGGAAACATCATATTTATACCCAGACTTTGCCAACAGGATGGCAAGAACTTAATTTTGTTAAGTTCTGCAGCCACAGATTTTTTTTTTTAACTTGAACTGCAATGTCCAATCTAGTATGATCACAGCAAACATCAGAGTGGTGAACACAATTTATTTGCCTTTTCTATAAATTCAGAGGCTTCTCTGCACAGGGCAGCTCTGTGAAGCAAATTCAGGTGTGAGTTTACAGTGCACATTTCCTTTTGCACTGCCATCTCATCTAGACACACTTCCCACAAATAAATGTGGATCTGGTTGTTTTATTGAACTGGGCACTGGGAAGAGACTTTAAAATCCCCAAAGGCTTTGAACAGCCATGATACCTGTGCATGCAAAGTGCCTCAGGTTAGGCACCTGACTCTATTTATGCCAATGAAAACCTGTTCCAAAATCTCAGCTCTATCCCTCCCTGCTTCACTGCTTTTTGACAATGGAAAAAGCAAAAATTGTCTTTTTGCTTTGAAGACAATGGAAACATGGGATAAACTGAACACATAGTATAGGGTTGCAGTAAAGACTGTACTGGGATTAGAAACTTGACATGCTTATTCTACAGGAATAAAAATCAGATTTGCCATTGAATTGGCTGTGATGAAAATGCAGGAAAGCTTCTGAGAATATTTGGAAGTTTTCCCTCACTAACATATAGAAAGCAGATACTGATTCCTAAATAATTACTGAGACAAAAGGTACTTTTCAGCTGGAAAGCACAAAGCATCTGAGTGCAAATATGATACACTGGAAGAATGACTCACATACAAAAGAGGGTGATTCAAAATGGAATTATTTACTCTTGAAAGTGTCTGTTTATGGGACGACTTGAATGAAATATTGAAACTAAGGATTATAATGCATTCACGCGAGGCAGGAGGTTCAAGGACAGATGTTTGAAGGAAGAAAGGAAAGTATTACATAGGGGATGGAAAGTGTTGTATTACTGCTAGAAAATGGACTTGAAGTCCAGAGAACAAATGATGACTCTGTTTGCTAAGGCCTTGCACTGCTAATGCTGTATGTAGTTGTCTTTTGGGTAAAGAGATTTTTTTTGCTCCATCTCAATTCCCCACTCTACCAAGCCAGAAATATAATAATTCTCTGTTTTCTAGGG
Source organism: Oreocharis arfaki (assembly GCA_013398015.1). Lineage (NCBI taxonomy): Eukaryota > Metazoa > Chordata > Aves > Passeriformes > Paramythiidae > Oreocharis > Oreocharis arfaki. The sequence continues at coordinate 22,178 of VZRR01002470.1, read as the reverse complement.
TCATTGTGAGGTTTAATCCCTCAGTTTTCGTAAGCACATCCTGAATGCCTCAGATGACATCAGCATAAGAATTGAAGGAGGCATTGTTTTAGGCAAAGAATAAATAGCCAGGAAGGATTTTGGTTCAAAGGATCTGGAGACAAATAGTATGAGCATCCTTAAGCAAAATTTAGATGACTTCACTGCTGATGATAAGGGAGTATTCAATTGTTTTACTCTTGAGAGCAATCAATATGTTAGAGGAAGACAGGACTTTTTTATTAATCAGAAAACTGTTCTGGGTCAGTATTATTAATGAGAGTTAATTTTTATAGCATTTGCATTAAAAAAAAAAGAGAGGCTGCCTTTCTCTACCTCAAAATGTTCAGTGTATTATAGAGAAGACAAGATCAGAATCAAGCTATTGCAGCCCCAAAGCACCTGGCTCCTGGTCCCAGCCCTACACAGCCTTGTGTCCAGCTTGAATACACATTTTCTCTATGACTTCCAGTGGAGAACAGCTCCCAAAATCATCTTTTCCTTCTTACAGTTGCTGGAGAAGGTATTTAATTTATGGCAAAAGGATAGGCCTTCAGAGGCAATACAGAAGCTAAAGACAATGAATCTATTCTGCTATTTCTGCTGCTATTTCTTATTTTAAATTACAGTGTCTTTCATCTCTGGCTGTGGTTGGATCTCATTTTCCCTCTCGGTCCTCCTTGTATCTGTTAAAGTATTAAACTAATCAAAATAGTAAATATTAACGAATCACAGGGGCTGTCATATCTTAAAGGCATTCAGCACTAGGGAAAAATTTATTTCTGTGATAAACCACTGCATGACTAGCAAAAGCATTACAAATTCCTCCAGAGAATTCCTCTAGGTCTGCTTCAGAGAGACAGTAGCAACCCCTATCCCTGGAATTGTTCAGGGCTGGATTGTATGGGCCTTTGAGCAGCCTTGTCCAGTGGAAGGTGTCCCTGCCCATGGCAGGGGGTTGGAACAAGGTCCTTCCAACCCAAACCATTCTGTGATTCTGTGATTCCATGTCTCTCAGCTCCTACCTGGGGTTTCAGCTGCACAGGTGCTACATAGGTATGTTCTTCCTACCCATATGATGTGCTGAGTGTAGGTATTGTCTTGCAATGTTTCCCAAATCATCTATAAAAGAGAAATAATGTGTTGACAGCATCAGGAAGCTCGATCTAACCACCTGCATACCTCACCTTTGCAGGCTTGAGAGTCAGGTGAGATGGTCCAGACCCATGTGCATTAGTTTAATGAAATTCTCACAAAGCTGGGTCTGTTCTTATAGGGCCTGATCCCATGACCAATAAAGTCAGCGGAAAACGCCTGCACTGACTTAAAAGCACAATCCCAAAGGCAGCAGGATCTGCAGCCAATACCTAAGGCAAAACATGGGGCATCAAAGTGGTGCTTATGAAAAACAGCAACTGAACACCTCTAAGGTCTAGGAAGCCACTCTAGGTGGGGTTCATTTTGGGGTAGTACATTCTGCAGGATTTATTTCTTTTGAAATGTTGTTTCAGTGTTTTCTGCTCTGTCCTGAAGGATATAGGGGATTCCTGCAACATGCTGTGAGAACAGCCAAGGAAGATTTAGGTTTATCCTTCTGCCTTGTGGTATGTGTCCCAAAGATTAGGCTTTTCAATCCAAAGAAGTGTATGGAAAAAAGTTCTGCAAATGTGGGGAAAAATAACCATCCTCATCTTTATTTCTTGAGATGATGTGTCTTTCTAGTTGAAGTGCTTTCACTAGCAATCTGCTAAGGAAAAAATGAAATCGGAATATTAAACAGTGGAAATTAGACATTTGCCTTTTTAGATACATAATAAACAGTCAAACTTAATAAGTTTCGAAATAAATTCTAAGTATAATCTGCCAGTACTGCATCCAAAATGAAAAGAAGGTGGGGAAAAGATCTGCAGCGCAATGTGTTTGGCATCCACCCTGCTCCTCAGAGTCACTCCTCATAACTGCTCAGGGCAGGACATCTCTTTCTGTTTGCACAGTAACCAGTCACTCAAACGTGCAAGCAGTCCTCAAGAAGAGAGGAATTTCATTTATGGCATGAACTCCAGGTCAACCATAGAAGGACCATATTCGAGGAAGGAACCATCACCCAAGGAACATGATTAGATACCAATGTTCACCTAAGGCATACCTATGTATCTATATACAGCACTAAAGTCACATCCTGTTAAATATTATAAAAATGCATTGCCTTTCACATTGTATACTTCTGCCAAGGTTTACAAAAATCCTGGGGTACTCAGTCATGGTTTTGTCCTGGCTGGTGGGCTGCGTCTTCTTTGTTCTTATTATATTGACTTCGCTGCTGCAGCACAATGAAATGTTCTAGTGTTCTCTACGTAATAAGCTGAATTTTCAAGAAGAGGGGCTGAAGGACTCAGCAATGTAATTTAAGACATGAACAGTATTATCAAGGAGCTAAAGCTGTTCTTCTCAGCTGGAATACTTTAATTGAAAGTCTCTCTTAAAGGGGAAGGAAATACAGTCCTTAGTCTTCATATAAAATTGTTATTCAGGATAGCAGGGATTTAAGAAACTATGATCATCTTCTGCTAAACCCCTCATGTTATTTTATACCCTAGCTGATGTTGTATTGACTCAAATAATTGGCTATATGAAAACCTGCACAGAATAAATTTTTGAATCAAAGATACTTAGAAGTACGATGTAATAACTCAGAGGATAAGCAATTAAGAATTATGGAAGACTATTGTGGAAAAAGGAGTATTTTAATCAAGTCACATGTTAGGAGTAGAAATAAGGATGTTCTTACAGCTCTGCTCCATATTTACAGTGCTCTAGTTAACACATTACACCTTATTCCCCACTCAAAATTGTGAAAGGATGGAAGGAGCCTTGGCAAGTCATCTAGTCTATTGTGGGAAACAATCCTTAGGTAAGTGATACCTGTATTATTCCCAACAAATGCTTGTTTTACCTGTTCTTGAACACCTCCAGTGCTGGAGATTCCACAGCCTTGCAAAACAATCCATCTCAGTACTTAATTACATTTATGTTTACATTTTTCCCCACAGGCTATCCTAAATCTTTCTTGTTGCAATTTAAACCTATTACTTCTTGTTCTACCTGCACTAGGACGTGAGGATATTTTATTCCCTTCCTCTTTACTCTTAATTTCATATATGTGAAGAACAGTATCATATCTCCCTACAATCTTCTCTAAAGGAAAGTCTACATAATCCTAATTCCTTCCACTTGCAGGTCATGTTTTCTAGCCTTTTTACTGTTCTTGCTGGACTTTTGTGTGTCTTCTGCCACTGTACTTCATCTCTCTTAAACTGAACAGAGTAATTCAATTCAAATTTAGCCAAACCAAGTAGATCAGGAGTATATCACATTTCATTAATAATATTCCCTACTGTCTTTGTCAAATAGCATCCTATATTTTACCAGTAATTTTTTTATTTTGTGAAAATTATATTAATTCTACTCTGGTCCCTGAATACTCTTTCAGAATTCACTCTTGGATGCCTGCATAATTTATCAACCTTGTAGTTAATGAGTTTTCTCTCTCCGCTATCACCAATTAATTCATGAGGGGATTGAATATTACCACAGGAGACTACTACAAAACTCTGCTCTACACATATTTCTTGGTAGAGAGTGCAGCATTGGCAGCCTTTAGTTTCTCAGCAATTTCTCCTCTCCCATTTATTATCCCTTTGACTTGATCCAAAGAATAGTGTTTAAAACAATATCAAAAGCTTATTAGAGGCAAGATAAAACATCTAGGCTTCTCCCTTATCCAAAAGGTCTGTTGCTGTGCCAGAAAAAGAGTTTAGTTTGGTTTGGCAAGATTTCTTCTAAAAAAAATCCACAACAGCAATTTTTCCTCTCATGCTGTTTCAGAAGCACTGTAATTCCCACTTAACAACTCTGGCCCACAGAGGCACCTGGGTTTAGGATGTGATGGGACACCTAAATACCTTAATTTGCAGAACAAGGTCCTGAAGTGCATGGTTTCTCGAGGAAGGAACCACCACCTGGATATATGCTATCCACCTGGGCTGCAGCACTGTGGGCAGACTGGAAGCATCTGTATTCTCCTTATTTGTCTACAGATGATGATATGGACATTGTTTCGATACCAACTGCAGCCCAACCTCTCAATCCCAAATGTGGGATTAAAAAAAAAGAGTATTTTTAAAGTTTATTTTCTGCTTTTCACCTACACCTCAGTGATGTAGCGTTGGAAGTAGCATCTGTGTTACTGCAGCCCCAGCAGCTGACCTGGATTACGCATCTTGTTCGGTGCTGTGAACAAGGGGGCTCCTGTCCCTGGTCCCACCCCAGGAGCACCAGCTGTGGAGTTTTCTGCACTGGCCTCTGCAGGCAGAGCTGCAGTTGCTCAGATGGACAAGAGCCAGCGCAGATTTGAAAGCTGAGCAGCTTTGTTAGATCCCTAAGTGTGCTGAAAGTGCTGGGCGACGGTCAGAGAGCCCCTTGCTCTTTGGGGTCAGAGCTGCTTCAACCATGCTGGAGTCCTGCAGTCTGTGAAAGGCCATGCTGACAAACTCACTTTGTAACACATACTCCAGCACGGGCTACACCTTCTCTTTGGAGAGGAAAAAGAATCTGTACCCATTATTTCAGTATATTTTGGAATCCTAGAACGGTTTGGGATGGAAAGGATCTTAAAGCTCATCTCATTCCAACCACTTGTCCTGGGCAGAGACACCTTCCACTCAAAGCTCCATCCAGCCTGGTCTTGAACACTTCTAGGGATGGGGCATCGGCACCTTCTCTGCCCAAGCTGTGCCAGTATTTCACAACTCTCACAGTAAAGAATTTCTTCCAAATAGCCCATCTAAATTTACACTCTTTCAGTTTAAAGCCATATGTAACAGCTCCATTTAAAGCTCTTTTTTCAATGTTATCCTTTTGCGTCCCTAAATGCCCTTTCAAGCAACCAAAAAAGTGTTACAATCTTTTGGTTTTTTTCCCTAATAAATGGAGACAGTGAAGAGAAATAGGACTTTGCAGCGTGATTTCCAGTCCTGGTCTTTAGTAAGTTGCCCTACAACACGCAACTGCTGGAATGTGGGGGCGATTGAGCTATTGGGATAACCTTGTGTGGTTGACAGGAAAAGGAGAAAGCAGAGGAAGACAGCCCAACTAGCCTGAAGATATGTGCAAACTGGGATATTCTTGCATTTAACCTGTATTTGATGAACATCCCCTAAAAGTCCATGTTACCCATCACAAACCCAGCACAATAAGCCACTCCTTTCCAAATATCTTGACCCAAAATCCCCAAAGAGCCACCAGTTACTTATCACATACTTTAGAAAGCAGAAAGTACTCTCCAAAAGTCCTTAGGAGGCAGAGAAGCCAATGGCTCCCGGATGTCCTGATTGCTTCCCTGCAGAATAACCTCAACTGGGTGCTCAGATCGCTTTGGGGTAGTAATTTTGGGTCTCTTGAAATCAGTGTAGGAAGGCAGCTGCCCGTCACATACAAGGTGGAGGATCCTCACCTGGGAGCTTGCAAACAGTAGGTAAATCAGGAGGCTACACTGCCACCAAGACACTGTGCAATGTGTCTCTTCACTCAGCATTATTGCGGAAATAACTTCCACTCTTTGTATTTCACATTCTCACCTCATATGTCACTGCTTGACTTGCCAACAAAGCCCAGGAGCAGGAGGGTGAGAGGTTTCTGTCCATCGTGCAATGGCTACAGAAGTGGCTGTGTATTAAACTTCTTATTAATGCTGGGACTCCTCCTGTTTAATCCTCAGAATGGAAAAAACAGAGAAGATTTAGTTCACAGTACATTTGCAAAAAAGCTCAGACTGTACAAATAAGCATCTTGCTGCAACTGCAAGTAGAGGCAAGTTCCAGAAAGAAAAAAACCAGTCTGATGCATGTCATCTTGTGGTTTTTTGCTAGATTAATGAAAAGCCCACACAGCATAATTATGTTTACAATAAGCTTACAGGAGTTTTCCCACAAGGTAGAGGAGAGTCATAGAGGGATCAGGTTAAACCAATTATTTAACCTTTACAGAGCTAAACTTGCAAGTGTTTCAGAGGTAGGGAAAATGGACTATTTTATTGGTTGCTTACAACCATGTATTAAAACAGTGGGGTCTTTTTTTTTTATTGCATTACTTTTCAGGAGCACATCCTGGCAGATTCAATTCAGATGACTGGGAAACAATTTTTCGGTGCCTAGATGACTAAAATATTCCACTGCTAGCACAAGTTTGCTCTTTGCTACTATGAATGATTCTCCTCACAAATAATCCAACAGTCTAGTAAGGCTCTTCACAGAACATGGCACCCAGATTGAGAGGTTTTAATGACAGAGAGACCAAATAAATCATCGAGCTCCACTGGAAGATGTTGCATTCACTAACATCAAGATTTCCTTTTCTGGAGCTGGTCTTTAGGGCTTGGAGCAAGTGGGCAATGGTGGAAAGCACTGAAAAGAATACAATATAGTATCATTTATCAGGCCTTTTGCAATGTCAGCTCTCCATTGTTCTTGTTTTAAAAAAACATACTTCTTGGCTTTCCTAATCCATCAGAGAGACATGCAGTTGTTCTGGTTTAGACATTAGTATTCGTTTTGTTTATTCCCGTTCCAGTGGGCAGAAATCAAGTAAACCTGATGAATTCAGTGGTCTACCTATGGTTTTTCCAAAGGATATTGCAAGCTATGATACAGTAGAGCCTGAGAAACACAGAAATAACACCTTGGGGGATAGATTTTATGGGTGTTGTTGACAAAGCATCTATGTAAATGATCTCCCAGCTAGTACAGGGCAAAATAATTTTTTTAAATTTTTTTTTGCTTTGCTTCAATTTGAAAATGTGTGTGGGGGAAAAATCATTACTGCTCAAAATTCCAATGCTTCGGCAAGCTGCATCATGGGGAAAATATTCAGAACACTTGATGTGCTTAATCTGAATTTGGGCGTGTCTTATTTTCCACTGAGATAAAAAAAGGATTCTGTAACAAATTTTCATTTTTGTCAAAAAAATACCAAAAGATTTTTTAAAAAAATGCCTTCTGAACCCCACCCGATTGCCAGCCGGCTGCAGCCAACAACGTGCTTTACACATCCAATAATAATCAGCTGGCATATGAGAAGATTGTAAATGAAAGTAATACCCAAATGGTCAACCTGGGGCTCTCCAACTACTCGCTCCAAAGCCGTTCCCAGGTGACTCCCATGCTGGCACTGCACACAGGTTTGGGAAAGCCAACTCCCTGTCTGCAGAGACATCTAGCACGGGCACCCCATCCCATGCTAGGATTGAGCACCGTGTTCAGAAACGAGCAACAGGACCCCACAGGGAGATGTTAACCTTTTCCACCTGCAAATACCTCCTGGCACTCCTCTGCTCCCTGCTCTGTCTGCTGTGTGTAGGGTAGGTCTCATTTGTACAGCGATTTTGGCAGGCGGCTGACAGGGTAAGGGAGGTGCTGACCTGGGCGTGCGTGGGCTGATCCTTCCTCGCTGTCCTACAGGAGGTGACATTTGCTGCTTGGAAGGAATTCTAGTGGCAACAACCAACAATAAACGAGTGCCTGACCTGCCATAGAGCTACCTGGCCAAGCATCAAAAAGTACTTGAATTTCTCACTGGCTTTTGCGCAGTTGAGACAAGATAATGCCTTGAACATCTCAAAAACAAGGTCAAACATTTTCAGTCACAGCGTTTCCAGTTCAGCAACTCAGCTGCTGTTTGAGCGGCAAAGATGGGTAATTTTCCAGTTGTGCTAGTCAAATGTGGGGGGGGGAATCGTAATCTTTTCACACCTCTGAAAATTAAACCAATTATCTAGAAACCATAAAGGAATTGGCTGGCTCGAGGTCTCATCCGGGAGTGGGAGTGGGAATAGATGTAGTAACAATGTGAGGTTTTTCATTGCATCTACTCCTATCAACCAGAGAGTTCAAAGTACCACAAAGTCAAGCAGAGATGCTGAACTACCTGATAAATGGATTACATTTTCTGATTCATCTGCATTGCTTCAAGCAAGGAAAGCACAGGTAAAAGATAACTTCTGGTGATATGTTGTCTCTCAGGTTATGTCCTTGTTCCAAATAAAAGAAAATCTTATAAACATTCTCTGTCACAATAACTTTCAGGATTGCACAACAAATACTATTAAAACACTCTAATTTCCAATTATTCGTGACTTGCCCAAGATTCTGTGTCGGGACCGAAATTTTCCATTTTGGTTGTTACTTTACATTTGATTTTTTTTTCCCCTTTTTGGAGAGGAGAAATTTAGGGTGAAATAGCCATTTGCAAGAAGACTAAATTACTTTTTGGCATTACTTTCTGGACACAATTACCTTTGATTTCTAATGGGAATCTCAACTTTTACAGCTGCTATGGTTGAGATGAGTCTTTTGCATTCCCTGTTTGAATCTGCCCAGAATTGGCAAAGTTTCAGGCTTTGAAAAAACACAATTCACACAGTTTTAAAGACATTAAGCAACCTCTCCAAAGCCTTCCTCTGCCCAATTCTTCTGTTATCTCAAATGAAGAAGTCCAAGGGGGTGCTAGAGATGCTCCAGCCCTGCTCATGGCCTGTGTGGGTGCCAGGACCATAATTGCTTCAGCCAAGTCAATTTTTTCAGACTGGCTTCTTAAGATCCTCGGAAATAAAACAATAAATGTTAACTGCAGGATGATGCAAAGATTAGGAATCACTGAATTTTAATGGGATTGTGCAACTTCAGTTTGGTTTCTTGTGTATAAGTGGTGCTCATGCAGATTTTATTGGTTTGAGGACTTCTTGCATTTCTCACTGCCCTCTGCCTCACTCAGGGCAAGAAGGGTCTGCTCTGGGACCTGACATCCTGAATGAAGGAGACATTTTCACTCCTGCTCTCTCGGTGTTTTCAAAGCGCAAAAAGGGTGAGAGAAGACTAGAAAATGAAGGCTGCAAGACAAGAATGGATGGTCTCTTCGCTAAATTAGTTGAGTTGGATTCACTTATCCTGGTGTTTGTTTAACCCATCTTTGGTCACTGAAGCCAAACTCTTCCTACAAGTCATTAAGTTTGCATTTCTCATCTTCCAGGTGTCTGATAAGATCGTGGATTCTGACTTGCAGCAGCAGCTGTCATTCCCAGCTGCAACCAAGATCAGGGCATGTGTCTCATACTGTGTCCCCCTAAATCCCATTTTCCATCCCTCTGTGCTTTGCCTCTCGGACAGAGCAACAAGGACAGCACCCCCTCCTCTGTTTTGGGAAGAGAGGAGTGAATGTTTGTGAGTCCCTTGGATCCTGTGGTGATGAGCCCCACAGGAGAAGCCACAAGGAAATTAATAATTCTGTCTTCAGAATGAGATTTTTACTGTAAATAAGGCCTGGGGTCACACTTCAGATAATAAGCAGAGAACAAAATATTGAATTAGGAGAGCACCATCCACTCTGAATGAGGTGGTAGAAAACATACTAGCTGTTCATTTAATTAAAGACTTACATAATTCATACACACAAGGAAAATGATTTAAGGTTCATTTTTGAGTTAAGAATTGATTTGCAACCTTAATAATGCTCTTTTAAAACAGTGTGTGGGTGGCATGTATGTTTGCTATATCCTGCCAGCCAGGTAATTCAAGGAGAGAGGGAAGCTTTGAGCTTTCAGCCCCTGGTCATTTCTTATGGATAATTCACTACCTGCACCTCCTTCCTGGAAGCTGCTACATGTATGTTACTGATGGCTTATAAAAACAAAACAAAACCAGAAAGATGTAATGCAATATTTATTTAAAATCCCTGTTTTGGGAAATCATTGAATCATGTCTGTCTTGAGGCATTGTGGTTCCTTTTCTAAATACTTCTTACTGAAGATATTTCATCATAAAACAACCAGTCTTAGGGCTGCCCGTTGCAGGGCCAGGGAAGAATTGTTCGAAAAGCAACTTTTAGCCTTTCAAAATTAGAAATTCTTTGTTAGAACACCTTTTATTTTCTTTAAGATCAAAACCACACTTTGTTTGAGAACGTCAGTTATTATTTCAAGGGATTTAAAAAACTTATCCTGGGTGGACTAGTGTGGATCACTGGGGTTTTACCTGTGAGGGTGGGGTTTATTTTGATTATGACAGCAGGCACCTGCAGCCTGTCAGGGCTTTAGCCTGAACCCAGCTACATCTGTCATGCTGATCCCACTTCCACTTCAGATGTGGTCAGACACTATGGAAACAGAAAATTGATGCTGCACTGTGAAGCTGACGTGCTGGGAAGATTTCTTGGCTGGAAATAGCTGGATCCCAGTTTAGGGAGACTTACAGGGACTGTAACATGGATCAGAAAGCTCAGAATTTAACCACTGAGGACAAGGGCTGAGGGAAGCAGAGGAGGAAACCCTAACTGAAGGATTAAAGCCCTACTTGTGTCACAGAAGGGAAGGGTCAGATCAATGCCATGAGAATGAGACTGCTTAAAATGAGCATATTTGGCCAATATCTGCTAGCACAGGTCTCCAGTTATCACCCCTGTATCATGTGCTCTGTAGCATCTGCACAGTTCCAAGCCACTGTGGGGTAGATACAGGCAGCTGGGCCAGTAACAGAGCAGTGGATCTTGCCATTGTCTGTTCCTGTAATTATTAACTGTGCACATTTAGATGAAGAAAATCCCCAAGAGGCAAAAATCGAGAGCATCTCTAGTGTAAGTGTCTGGAAGCCAATGAAATGAAACATGTTTTCACTAGTAGCCAATCAATGGCAGCGGGAGACGATTGGGGTTTTTTGGGCTTTGCAACAATTGGTGCCTCATGTCAAGCACCTACGTCCCTTTCGTGAACATCTAAAATTGACAAAGATCAGGATCCAACAGAAGTCACTAAAATTCAAGCTCTGACCCTACAACCTTTGACTTTGTCTACTCAGGGCTGTATAATTTGCTCTACCAGGAAATTAACACTTTCTTGCCTTAGTGAGGCAGCTTGAGCTGTGCTGAAAAAAAATATTTTCTACTGACAAATACAATAGTCAGAAGGCACTTTAATGAGGGGAAGAAGCTGACTTCTCACCCCACACAAAGTGCCTCCAAATCCAAGAGCTCAGTCTTCTGGCTTTCTGGAGGAGGGGCAGGGGGGAAATTCTAACCCCCCCTGTCCACTCATTCTTGTCTCTTTTCTTCTTTTTTTGTCCCTCTCTTTTCCTCTTACTAAACAAAAGATGAGTTTGCTTTCCTGAACCTCACAGGAGACTTTAAAATGATCCTAAAATGCCACCAGAAGGACCGTAAATGTATCTCTCCCTGGGCTTTAATTAGTAGAAAGAGCTGTGCAACCACCACATGTGCATTTAAAGCAATCTAATAGCCATTGCCATGATGAAGTTTAACAAGCCCATTTTTGCCTGAAAAAGAGAAGGGGTCTGGACAACACCTTCACTGTCAGAAAAACAGCCAGTGAAGGCAATAAATAATATTTCCTCTGTTGCCAGCTCATCAGTTCTTATTTAATCAGCCAATGCAACAAAAGCTTGATGCAAAAATGTACTGCAATCTTCTTCTATCCCTCCCTCCCTCTTCTGCTCTCACTCTCCCTCTCTCTGTCTCTCTCTGGGATTGGCTTATTTAAAAACTATATTTCTGCCTAGGCATTCAAAAATGCTGAATGCCTCAAGCAAACTAGTAGAATAAGCATGTTTCTCTACTGTTTCTTGGCAGGGTCCACTGCCTGAGTCCTGCTTTAAATTAAAGCACATGTGGCTTGAGTTTAGCATTATCATGAAAATGAAATTACCACTTTAGAAAAGTCAAGTTATTTTGGAAGTGAAAACTGCAGGTCAGAGCCCACCAAAATTCCAAAACCTTGCTCGAAAAATGTCTTGTTGAAGGTTCAGAGCTGCTGCCGTGGATGGTGCATCCTTTTGGAACCTGATTTATAGTCTTCTCCTTCATGTTTTCCTACATTTGTTACATGCTCTTGGGAAAACCTTACAGACCTTGGCTCTTTGTCACTGGCTCCCTCTGCAGCTTCTCCCCTGGAAAGGGGAGAGACATAAAAGTTATCTATCCATAAAAGTTATCTATCAGAAATCAGCTGCATTGACCCAAGGCTCATCCTACTGTTTTGAAGTGCTCTTGAAAATTGCCCTGGCACTGGTAAACACAACAAAGCCATGTTGAAGTGCTGCTTGTTTGCTCAGCTAAACCCTCTCTATACTATTACACCCATTTTCTCGCCATCAGATGAGGGTTATGTGGAGAGGAGGCAGGAGCCCAACACTCTCACAGTTTGGAATGGGTTCTCCTGTGCTGTTTTACATGCCCAGAGGTTTCAGTAGGTGGTAAATCTCATCTACAACCTGGTGGTTTGAACAGGGTTTGGGGTTTACATCTGTGTGCATGTGTAAAGCTGTATTTTACCTGTAACATAATATTTAGGTTAACTAGATTTTTTTTTTCCCATTCTGGGCTTGTTATCACACAAAACTAGATAAATCAAATCAAAAAAGACCACAGGTATATGCCAAGTCCCATTACTGCTATTGAGAAGTGGGTATTGACTTGTCATGTTGTGGTAGTAATGAGCCACCTATAAGTTGTCACTTGCCAGAACCTGAACTCTACCAAACGAGTGGATTGTTAAAGAAATGTCATCAGATGGGCTTGATCCTTCTGCTCCACAGCACTGTTCTTTATTTTATTGCAATTCCACTGGCTTCAGTGGAGTGAAGCCAGTAGCTGGGATGTTTGGGGAAAAGGAGGAGTCAACCATCAACATGCCAAATATTGCAGCCGAGCTGAAATGGCCAGTGTGTTGTATAATCCTGTGGAAACATGTACAGTGATTGTGCAAAAGGAGCTGGTGATCTGGCTAAGAAACCAAGCCACAATAACTCATTCTGTTTCCTACACGCACAAGCATGGACACACACACTCAGAGAGAAACCTGTGTCTGGAAGAAAATAATTCTTCAGCCAAAACTTCAGAGACATTTGGAAGGACAGGAGAATGATGAGTGCCAAAAATTTTTTCCCCAAGCTAAGGATTAGTAACATTGCCTTGCCTGTTAAAATTTGCCAATATGACTGGAATTGAGGGTGAAGTGACTATTGATTTTCAGAGAATTTGAATCAAGCCTTTCATGGAACATTTAGAATCAAATCAAAATGAATAGAATAGGAGTAGAATAGAATAGAATAGAATAGAATAGAATGATTCAGTTGGGAGGGGTCTACAATGATCATTTAGTCCAACTGTAAAGACCTCTAGTAGGTACCTACTCCTAACTTTAAGTCAGCCCACCTACAACCCAAAAAGCTGGAGTTTGGCCCAAGGTCTACTATGATTTGGGAAGTAGCCATGAGCAGAGCCTCAGGTCCAAGTTTTTTTTGTGTTGCACTGTTAACTATCACCACTGGTCTCATCAAGTGATGCACAGGGAGCCAAGGGATTGTTCCTGATGCTCCTATAGATCTACTTTCAGACACATTCCTTTTTTTCTCCTACCTCTATCTCTTTCAGAAGGATTATTCATAAGAGAAATCATGACCAGGCTTTCCAAGCCATCACAATGAGCAGAAGAGGGATTTTGTTTCTATGGAGAGATCCAGGGCAAGAGGCATGGTTTTGTCAGTCGCAATACCTCAGGGCCTGGGGGTGAGGAGGAAGAGACATTAATAGTTTGGGGTAGAAGACAAGAATTCAAATCCACCAAGAAGTGTAGGAGCAGCTCTGGATCAGCAGCAGGCTGGGAAGGGACTGACTGAGGTCAGAGGGTCCATGGAAAAATCTTGATGGGCAAGTGGATTTTAGGGGACATGGCAACCAACCCCACACTCAAACAAATCATGGCTGTACTTAATTTTGATCAGATCCTATAGAAAAACATCTCTCGAGTTTAAAGGGGATGGGAAGGTGAGGGGTTTAGATGATGGGTCATTTAGGCAGGGTGAGGATTGCCAGGGAGTGAGGATGCAGCTGCCTGTAAGGGGCTCCAAAAGGGCAGGGGGTTTGTTTGTGGGGAAGAAAATACAAGAAGCACAGTTTCATGAGGCAACAGGGATGATTACAAGGTAAGGAAGAGACCAAAGGCTCATCATATATCTTCCCTCCCTCTCCCTTCCTGAGCATTTTTAATCAAACTTGAATTTGTGCTCAAGATCTGCTGCTGCCATTCCTGTAATTAATCCATATGGGACCCTTCCAACTCGAGATATTTTGTGATTCTCTGACTGTACCCCAACACATCTCCATCCTCTCACACATGACTATCCCCTCCCATCCCATGTGCCAGCATATCCTATAGTCAGTTGAACAGAATCTGTACTCATTACGTACTTTTCTAGCACGGAGGTCACAGAGGTTCCAGGTGGGTGCCACAGGTCTCTCACTGCCAACAGAGAGCTCCTGTCAATGCCCACAGGATACAAAATGTGCAGCAAGTGAACATCCCTGCTCGGGTGTGCTTCCAACCAAGCACCCTGCTTCTGTAACAAGCAAATAAATTAGTTTTAAGAAAGAGGCTAAGTTTTCTATCTGCATATTCGATTTTCACAGGTAAAGTAAGGCACCTGGTGAAAAAAAAAGTAGTTAAAAAAGGTAAAAGCTATTCATAAGCAATAAGAGGCTCTAAATGGGCTAATGTCAATTCAGGAGAGAGCTCCTGGAGTCACTCTTTGAAAATATGAGCACTGGTGTCAGCAGTCCAAAACACAAACAGAGACAGACAATTAGTTAGCAAAGACTAAACTACAAATCAGAAAAATCACATTTTAATTACATGCATGTCCCTTGAGCTCAATTTTTGAAAACTGTGCAGATCTGCACACAACAGAGGATCAGGAATGGTGAAGAGAATAGTGATCAATGATGATCAGATGTATGTATGATACGGTATCTGCGAAAAGAGAAGTTGAAAAAGAGACAGCTGGAAGAGGCTTGTAGAAATGGAGTGTTATGGGGAAAGTAAACAGAAACATTTGCTTTCCATTTCGTAGAAGATAGAAAGTGCAGAACACCACCATCAGTCTGCAAGTTTAGATCAAAAAAAAGTATATTTTTATCAAAAATGTAATCATGCAGAGGAGCTCATTGCTGCAGGCTTGTACAGAAGCCAGAGGTGTGAATGAGCTTAAGGTGAGATTCAAAAATCCAGGAATAATAACAGGTGTACTGGTGAACACACTGTAGCCCCTAACCCTCAAAAAAACCCCTCTGCTGAACAGTGTGTGAGACAATGAGTGGGCACACTATGAAAACTCCTTCTATTTTCACCTGCTTATCATGAGCTTTACCATTACTCTATCACGGGAATTATGAGGGAGGATCTCCTTTAATGTAATTATGCCTGTGTTGGTGCATTTGGGGTTAGTGTGGAAAGCCCCACATTTGAATCCCCTCCTTGGCTTCCAACCCAAACCTTTTTTTTCCTTCCTGCAGAGTGCTGCGTATCTGCTGACCCATCCTCTTCCCTGAGTACATCTGCACCATCATGTTGGCTCATGTCCCAAGCCTGTGCCGTGCCCTGAACTCTCTGATCATCAGTGCCAGTGTTAAGCCCATTTTCTGACTCTCATCTTCACTGAGCTAACTGGCTCTCCAGGCAGAGCAAATTCGGGAATCCAGGAGCGCGAAAGTAGGTGGGACATGATCTTGTCTAGTGGTTAGCACATGCATTTGAAGCACCTACTGCCAATTCTGCCCCATATATACACAGGAATAGATAAAGTTTTATTTTCCTATAATACAGACTCATATAGCATAAACATGAGAAATATTTGTGTTATATATTATTTCTTAAGTACATGTCTAACGAGAAGAGTAATAAACCTGAGGGAGGGCAAGAGTGGGAAATTCTGTCTGAATATCTTATAGACCTTTTCTGCATCAAAAGGAGGTGGTTCAGCTTTGGATTCCCATTGCGTACTATGTAAAATGTCACTAAAACTAAAATAGGCCCTAAACAACCACCCCGAGAGGCAGAACTTCAGCCTTACTTCCTTCTCCTGCACTGACCTGACTCAAACTTCAAAGGCCCCCCTAAAGCCAGGAGAAGGGAATCACTCTGCTGGGGAGAGTCAAGTTTTAAGCTGCCACATGAACACAGTTCATTGCCCAAAGAGCTTGATGGTGTTCTAGAAGATTCTAGAAGGTAAGATGTCTGCCAGGATGTCGTAGAGGTTCAGATTAAGACGTGTAAATGAAGATGAATACCTAAAAACTGATTTCTACGCTCTACTCTAAGGTGTACTTCATGGAGTTCTAGCTGGCAGAGCTGGCAAGGTCTTTACATTGATTCAGCTGACCAGATTTAGGTGTCCTAACCTGCAAACTGCCTCCTATCCTGGCTTCCTGTGACAGTGAGAATCTACACTTCTGAAAGGAATGTATCTTTTTAACATTAGATTTACAGTAAGACTCTCAAGAATCTAAATTTTGTTTTGTAGACCCTAAAAAATCACCAATGGTTGCTCCTTTATAGATCTAATGCTCTCTGTCCTCTCTGTCTCTCTGTAGTTCCCCTGTTTTAAGAAGGTGACAAGGTTAATTCCTTTTTTCTATAGGATATGGCGAAGATACATATAGCAAAGGTTTTTAAGCTCTCACATACTGTAGTTCACCACAAAATACTTTAAGTAGATACGTGCTAAGTAAATAAAGTGTATAGCAGTTCTCATTTACAAAGATAAGAAAACAAAAATTTGTTTTAAAATTTTTTATGTATGGCCCAGAATTCCACTGCCCTATCTCCATACTTATTGTGAAAGTGTGAGAAAGAAAAATGTGTTTAAAGACACCAGTATCTCTTATTTGGTTAATGTCCTACAACTATTTAAATGAGTCATTTGATGGCTCTGCACTTCATGATTGGTTAAGCTATTTAACATACTTTATTGCTTCTGTGATTTATTGCCTGATGAGGACACTCAAGAAAGTCTGAGAACCTCTTTGGGGTTTATTGAGCTGGTACATATTTTATGCTGATTTCAAATAAATCAATGTCTATTATAGCATAAAAAATGGGAACATTGGAAGGAACGTTGAAGAGAACTATTTCCGGAGCTTTGTGTTCTGCTTCATGCATAAAGCATGAGGGCTTCATTAACATGGAAGTATGTGCATGTGAACCTTTGGGTCCTTATTAATCATTTTGTGACTAATACATGGAGCTCAATGATTCCCATAAGCTTCCCTAAAAGAAACCATAACGTACACACTGTGTGAGATGGTTCCCCAAAGGAGCATGTAACTGTAATGTCTCAGACACTGTGTGTAGGAATCTCTTGATAGATGTGCTGTTCAGCATGTCCTTCCCTGCCCTACTCATTGCTTTTCAGACAAGACCATCAAGAAATAAAGCAGAGCATTACCAGTCCTTGTTTCATTCAGCTGGCACCTTGGTTGTTCACAGCCTTCAGGAGTTCTGTCATTGATTAAAAGGGAGCAGGGCTGCATCAGAAAAAATCCCCAGCTATGTAAGTTTATTGACCCAGTGACATAAGTGCTTGTATGGATGGAGTTGAAGTTTCAGGATGATTAAATCACGACTCTTGGCAGTTAGCTGTGGGCTGTGAGGTCTTCTCTGTGCACCATCCTGAGGCTGGAGAAAAACAAGACTCCTATGATCTCTAGTTTGTACTAAATGAGGGTAGAGGGACAAACTAGAAGAGTGTTCCCCCAGTGTTTCCTGGGGTGGTCATTCCCAGTAGAGGACTAGAACAACAATGTTATAGTAGTGCTGAATGTTCTTTCAAGAATCTTTTGTGGTCTCTTCCAGCCTTGTGCCCTCTGCAAATTTAATATATCTACTCTCTGCTTCATGGACTAACCTCTGTGGAAACCTCTTGACAAGTTATATCTTCTGATTTTGGCAGATTCCTACCCACTCAATTTGGTTAGTTTTTCACCTGAACTAGTTTTACCTGAACTGTGTCTTTAGCTTGCTTATGAGATGGATGAGTGAAAAGGCATCAATTGTGAAAGTCTTCAACTTTCCCCAAACAGAAAGACCTGTTTTCCTCTTTTGAAAAAATACTAGATTGGTTTATTCTTGGCAAATACTTACTGGCTGCTACTCATGTCCTTAGTATTTTCCAGGTGTAATAATTTGTTCACTTGTTCATTCCAGAATTTTTCTGGGACTAAAATATAAACTGACTGGCCTACGGTTCCTTGGCTTCTTTTCTTGCCTCTTTTTATAATGGACGCTATTTCCAATTCCAGTTTTTCACCTTTCCGCCAAAGCCTTGTCAAAGATAATTGCTAACACTTGTAAGTCTGCTTTGCCCTGTTCTTGTAGGCTGTGTCTGTTTGTGCAAGCATTGTGCTGCAAAAGCAGTGGATCAGTTGTAAGAAACACTCCCACTGACCATGCTCTGCTTGTTGGTTTTTTTCCTCAGACTGGCTCTAGTTTGGGCCCAGGGACTTCATGCCTGTTAGCAGCTACCAATTAACACTCCCAAAGTGTGTCTTCCTGTTTAGTTTCATTCTGAGGTCTAAGCCTGTCTGGAAAGAAAAGCAGAGCACATTAAATTGAGCTGATTAGGAGATCCTCTATAAAAGTGCATTCCCCAGCCAAACTCAAGGGATGTGGAGCTGCACCCTCAGCACCCTAGACCAGAGTTCAACAGTCTCAACCAATCTGAGGGCAAATAAATCATGGAACTACTCATTGTTCATGATGTTGATCATTTTAGGCCTTTAAATGAAAACTTATTGAAAAAGGTGTTAAATGTATCCTTGTGTCAGCATCATCTGACAATAGTCCTTCCTCTGTTGGTAATAGGCCAGCTCTCCTTGGTTCTCTTCTTACTGCTGATGAATCTGTAGAATGATTTCTTTGTACGCTGTATGTTTATTGAAACTTTAATCCTATTTTGTGTTTTGGCTTCTCTGAGTTTATTCCCTCATGCGTTCCTGCTCTTCCCATATACTCATCCTGGTAATCTGCCCCCTGTGTCCACTCCCACTTCTTGTGCTTGAAATTCCAAGGGCTCAAGCTTTAGCCAAGCAGCCTCTTGTGCTTCCTGTTGCTCCCCTGCACAGGTTAAGAGATAATATCAGAGCATAAGTTTGGACACAACGGCCTCTTAAGATCTCCTGAGAGGACAGGCTGAGAGAGCTGGGGTTGATCAGCCTGGAGCAGAGAGACCTTATTGCAGCCTTGCAGTACTTAAAGTGGGCTTTTTAGAAAGCTGGGGACAAACTTTCTATTAGGGCGTGTTGTGACAGGATAAAGGGTCATGGTTTTAAATTGAAGGAAGGTCGATTTAGATTAGGTATAAGGAAGAATTTTTTCACAATGAGGTTGAGGAAACTCTGGCACAGTGTTGGAGTTGGTGGATGCCCCATCCCTGGAAACATTCAAGGTCAGGCTGGAAAAGGCTCAGAGCAACCTGATCTAGTGGAAGGTGAACCCCTCATGGCAGGGGCACTGGAGTAGATGACCTTTAAAGATCCCTTCCAATCCAAACCATTCTATGATTCATGATTCTGTGATCCCTCCCAGCCATTTATTTACATGATAATACAACGTTTTTCTTTGTGATGCCATAGCAATAATTTATAAATATTGCTGGAACATTGCTCCTTGGAGAGCCACAATCTGTTCCAGTAAGACTGTTGCTTCCATGCACAAGAAAGGAAGAAGAAGAACATGACCTTTGTCCAGACCTGAAACCAAAGACTATCCAGGATTTTCAGGTCATTTAGGAAAAAGGTATGATGGCACATACAGCCACAAAGCTGTATTTGCAGAACAGCACTTCATAGCAGGTTGTGAATAGACATGAGTGAAATTTAGCAACTGGTCTGGCTGAGGATTAAAATTTCTATGAGTCAACAGACTGGCTTTTAACCAGAGGCAGTCATGTCTAGCATCCTGCAGGAGTTGAAAACCTACTGTAGCCCTGTAAGTATCCAAAATGTTATGCAAAAGCAGAGACTTTTTTTGGTGGTGCTCTGTGTGTTTGGTTTCTTCTCTTTTCTTTTTCTTTTTTTTTTGCCCAAAAGTTGTTCTGAGGACACAAAGTCCTCATCCAGAATCAGAAGTCATGGCTTGTGTTACAAGAGTACAGGAGAACTGGCAAGAAACGTGGAGCCCATGAGAACAAACTAGCAGCACAATGGATTTGTAATATTTAATCAAATTCTTGATGATCACAAATCTTGCAACACATTCCAAAACTACTAAAAACGCTATACAGAAACCAGCTGAGCCAATATTTAAAGCCTTTTTAATTTAACAGAACCCATTTTTTATAGTATCCAGGATATGTTTCTGGCTTTCCTACTTGTCACATGATCTCCTGTCCAGATGTGCTGGTGTATATCTAGTAGTGGACCAGCCAAACCACAGCTCTTTCCTCCTGCTTGTAGCGTGTTACTGTAATTCAACCATACTTCTCCCAGCTACAGAAGCACTACATTAATATGTGGTATAACAACAATAACACAGGAGGGGATAAAGCTAACCATAACTTTAACTATGTATCTAAAAATAATAATAATAACGGAGTGACCCTATTCAAAGAGGTTAATTTGTGTGCAGGGTATAAAATCCAAATATGCAATTGTTTTTCAAACTTTCCATTTTTCTCACCTGCAACAGAAAATTTGTGCTGAGGAGAAGATTTCCTGGCGTTTTCTACAGGAAATTAGCCTCCCCCTTTGTTTAGATCCCACAGATTGTACTGTGTGCTCATGGGCAGCCAGCTCAGGTCTCCTACATTTCTGCTGCCTTCTTTTCCCTCGTTGGTGGATGCCACGCAGAACAGAAGGAGAAGGGAATTCCAGGCTTGCGGGTTAATTATTAACATGGTTAAGCCTGGCAGCATGCTCAGAATTAGAAAGGAAAAGCCTGAGGGCTGATTCTTCCCTCCCGTTCACAGGATAACCCCACCGGGCTGACTTCGACCTCCCAAGGCAAGGGCCATATCCACACTCCCCCATGGAAAGTTAGTGGGATTCTTATGAATGGCTCCATTAGGAGCTGGGTGGGCTGGATGCCAAAGAAATCAGTGGAGTTGCTTCTGATTTACACGGGGATAAGCATGTGGGTGTATTAAATCCGTAATCCTCATCCCCACCGCAGCCAGGAACTCAGCAGCTGGGTCGTGCAAAGTGCCACAGTGAACCCTCCGATGTCTCAAAACACCAAGGGCCCCTTCCATGTCAAAGAGCCTTGAGGGTGCTGATTCAGGGCCATACCAGGCGTCTTAGGAGATGATGAAAAATGGGCTCAGCCAACTGAGTCCTAAGCAGTGATTTCGGCTCGTGCGCTTGTGCAGTCTTCACCACTCCAGGATCCAGGGCTTTGTCTTGCAGATCGTTACTGTGCCTGTGGAAGGTGGAGTGATGTTATTTCAAAGAAAATGAGGTCCAGGCTCTTCCTGCCTTGCTTGGCATGTGCATCTTAGGTGGCAGATGAGTCTAAATGAACCAGCCATCACCTGCAGCCAGTGCAGAAAGGAGGCCACCAGACCTCACTGCCTTCTGAAGGTGACCTAGAGCTACTACGCTAATTTATGTCGCTTAGTTTAGATGTCCTGGCTCCACCCCAGAAACACAATGGGAATATTTTAAGAGTAATGAAGCATTTCTTGAGGAAGAATTAAGTACCTGACTCCTGCTGAAAACTGAGGAAATGATGAGTAAAACCCATTTGGGTGACGTGTTGAAGCCCAGTGATCATTTCTTCACTTTTGCAGAACTTCCTGCCTATTTTCTGGCTCTGTCATGGAGGTGTCCTTGGAATATTGGGAGGCTGAACAGAGCTCCCTGGATGTCACCCTCACCAGTGACCTGTCCTTGCATGATCACAAAAGACAACCAGTGGTTCCCACTACTGCTGGGCCCAGAATTAACCCCACAGTACAAAAACTCCCCTTTTTGAGCCTGAGTCAGTCTAGCACCTAGCTGGCTTTGGTGACCTCTCCACTCCAGGTCTTACTTCTGAAGCTGTCTTGACATGGATTTGAGCTGCTGCCTACTGGGCCAAGGAGTAGTAACATCGGAAAAGCTCTGGGTGTCCATTTCCCCATAAATACAAATAACACTTTATCTCCAAAGGAAAAGATAGAGATTTTCAAACCAGAGACCAAAGATTTTCTAAGCCCCATATATCCCAGAAATACACATCAATTCCCACACAGCATCTGCCTGCTTCATTTAATCCTCTCCTCTCCTCTCCT
>VZRR01002468.1:373047-385557 GCA_013398015.1 Oreocharis arfaki | reverse complement strand
TGTCATCCAGAGGGATCTTGACACGCTTGAGAGGTGGGCCAATGTGAGCCTCATGAAACCGAACAAAGCCAAGTGAAATGTCCTGCACCTGGGTCGAGGCAATCACCAGTATCCGCAGACACTGAGTAATAAACGGACTTAGAGCAGCCCTGTGGAGAAGGACTTTGGGATATTGGTAGATGAAATATTGGATAGGAACAAGCAATGTGAGCTTGTGGCCCAGAAATTCAATTATATCCTGGGCTGCATCAAAAGAAGTGTGGCCGGCAGGGCAAGGGAGCTGATTCTGCCCTTTTATTTCACTTTTGTGAGACCTCACCTGGGGTACTGCATCCAGCTTTGGTGATTTCAGCATAAGAAAGTCAGACATGTTAGAACAGGTCCAAAGGAGGGCCATAAAAACTATCAGAGAGCTAGGACACATTACCTGTGAGGAAATGTTGATGGATTTGGGGCTGCCCTGCCTGGAGAAGAAAAGCCTTGGGGAGACGTCATTGCAGCCTTTCAATATGTAAAGGGGGTGTGAGAAACTGGAGAAAATGATTACTGGCTCGAAACAACTGAAGTGTGTGTGCATGGGGGAAGGCAGTGCAAGTTCTGTGAAAAGTGGGATGTGCCCTACACCCCACCGCCTGGAGCCTTTAGTCCAGCCCAGAACGTCTCTCAGTCACTGGCACACCTGAGGCCCCACCGGGAGAGGAAGGCCCAGAAGACCAAAACACGATAAAAGCAGTCACACAAAGACACACATGGTCATGGCGCATTGTTTTGGATTTTATGGTAGCTGAGAACATGCTGGAATTCAAGCAATGAATCTTTCTCTGTACCCCGGTCTTTCTCTCGCTCTCTCTCCCTTTTTCTTCTAATTTCCTCTTCTCTTAATCTTCTTCTTAATCTAGGTAGCTTAAATTTGGATGGGTGAGAGCTTGCTAAGTCAATGCCTTGTGAAATGCTTTAAAATTTGCCAAGTACCATTATTTTCGAAAGTTTGCCAGTAAAATATGTTGTTTAACCTCCTGAGAGTATTATCCATTTCTCCAATGCACTTGCCTCAGAGTATAAAAAAACCTAAGCCACTTTAAGGAGCTCATTGAGTGCGAGTAGGCCTTTACAGGGGGCTCATAAAAAAATGGAGAGAGATTTTTTTACCAGGGTCTGTAGTGTTAGGACAAGGGAAACAGTTTAAGCTAAAAAATATAAAAGAAGAATATTTTTGTGATACGGGTGGTAAGACACCACAACATGTGGCCCAGAGTAGTGATTGAACCCATCCTTGGAAATATCCAAGGTCAGGTTGAATAGGTCTTTGAGCCACCTGATCTAGTGTGTGTCCTTGCCTGTGACAGGGGACTTGTCCTAGATGATTTTTAAAGGTCCCTTCTGACTGAAACCATTCTATGACTTTTATGACCTTTCCTACACTGTGACAAAAAAAAAAATCCACTATGACAATTTTGGTTGTTTTGTATGCTGTTCTCATTTAAGTACTAGCCTTTCTTAAGCAAGTTTTGATTCCCTTCTCTCATACAGACTTTTTCAATTTAGTTCTGTCTACTCATCCAAAAGATTGGTGAATTGCTGGTCTAAATAATTTGACATTACAACATCTGTTAACTTCCCTATGCCAGCACGTCCCTCACAGATCCCATTTTTGAAAAGCTGTTCTTACCTTTTATCAAAGCTATTTCATGTATTATGGAAGCTCCAGTAACCTGATAACAAGTAAGTAGCTTCGAAATGAAAGTGAAGCTCTGAGAGCGTTTTAAATATATTTAACAAGTATAGTTCAAGTTTCTTAAATTGGACTGCCATCAAAATTACCAATGTTACAACATGGGTGTAAGTAAAGTGAAGTGTCCATCAAGTCACAGATGATACACTGGAACAGGCTCCCCAGAGAAGTGGTCACAGCACCAAGCCTGACAGAGTTTAAGAAGTTTGGACAATGCTGTCANGCCTGACAGAGTTCAAGAAGTTTGGACAATGCTGTCGTACACATGGTGTAACTCTTGGGAGTGGTGCTGTGCTGAGCCAGGAGTTGGACTGGACGATCCTTGTGGGTCACTCACTTATTCTGTGATTCTGTGAAGTCAGAGATTTGTAACATTCAATCCTGGAAGAACAAGCAACTTATTTGTTGAACTTCAATGTCACTATTCCTCAATTCCACTTATGTTACAGTCAAACACAAATGTAACTACGGACTGGAATGAAATTCACAAATCTTGATCTCAGGAGTAGTGAGACTACAAGCTATCGTTTTCTTTATAATCATGTTTCAGTCATTAATCATACTTTCTGTTTACAGCATTTTTTTTTGCCTTATTTCTTACCTTAATTTGTCAAACTTCAGCCTTATGCTTTTGGAATTGCTAAACCTTCCTGTTTAAGTGTGTGATAACTCTACCCATGGTGGCTTTTATACTGTAATTGGGTCACTTCTCCTTTTATTCTTCACTTGGTTTCTTAGGATTAACTACAAGGAATTAATAAATTTCATTTCTTGCTGTGCAAATGTTTTTTCTAGCTCTTACATTATTTTAGTTTTGGCAGGGTTTTTCTACTACACTGCCATCTAGGTGTCTGCCTCCTCTCAAAAATGCAATAAAAACCTGAATAAGGTATTCCAGCATGAGTATCACCAGGCTTACATGTCATGCTCTCATTCTCTTTTCTTCATCTATCACTGCAATCCAAAATTACACCTGTGTTATTTATTTTGATTTCTTAAGAAATATTTTGAAATTCCAGTTCTCCTTTCAAAATAATGTAGCTGTTGTCTAAATTTTTGTGCATGTGTGCATGCATTCATGTGTGCACTGGGACATTTGAAGAGTGAGAGAATAATGTTAAAATTGCTTTTGAAAGAACATCTATTTTATTGGAAAATATGCCTCACCAAGCATCCACAATGCATTCCGTAATTGCCTTTTACATGTTGGTTTCCACTTTAGCAGCTGGATTCAGTTAATATCTCCCCTTTTATCTCATTTGTTATTAAACCAGTGCCCTGAAATTAATTGTTCCTGCTCCATTCTTCCAAAGACATGATGCACTGTGCACAAAAGCTCTTATTTTTTGTTTCTTTTGTTCTCTTCAGAATTCTCAGGACAATTTTGGGTACTTTTACGAATGACAGAGATATGACTTGTAGTTTAAGTCCATCACCAGCTGTTTTGTTTGAGGTTTAGCATTGATACATTTGTGAGAATGGAAAGCATTTGAAAGTATTCAAAAAAGTAGAAGTGCTGCAGGCTTTCTACCTTGTTTTTCTGTGCTGCTTTCTGTTTGTGACTGTGTGTTTGTATCCTAGGAAACCATTGAAGATGGAATTTGTGAACTAAGAACTTGCGGTTATATGAAACATTAAAAAGATTTCAGATTTGAAAAGTTTGTTAGAAAATCAGGTAATGCCAGTTTCATTCTGTATGAAAAAAAAGACATTTTCTGCTGTGCAGAAATGTTATTTAAATAAGTGAGCCAAAGTACTGGAAAATATAAATAAATAAATGATGATTTTGTTAAAATATCTGGAACAAAGTTTCATTCAATAAAGTTCCTTTAAAAATCCAGGGCATGATTCTCATCTCTGTTTGCTGTTTCAGTACCTATCAGTGAACCTTGGATTGTGAGCCCCACAGAGTGTATATAAAAAGAGAATAACTAGAATTTGTAAAAATAGGATTTGATATGAATGAATAAAACTAATTTCCAGGTAACTTGAACTGATTACTATATTTTACACTCAAGTTAAATTTATGGTGCTAATATATGAAAGGTATTTAACTCCTGCAATATGAATCACATCTAGAATTACAAAGCATAGAAAAGGAAACAAGGCACTCCAGTGATTTGACTCTTGCTACAAAGAGAGATACTGTGCCCTACTGATATAATCATGAGCACAGTATGACTGTGTCTCATTACATCAACACAATTTAACATAATATAAAACCCCACAGAGCAGAAAAAGTAAGATGGAAAGGGAATGTGAAGGATGAACATTAAATACTTTCCACTTTAAAAAAAAAGATATCGAGGAACAACACAATTAGTATCTTCTTAACACACATACAAAGTGTAGAGACATCTACAGATAAAAATTCTGCGTACTACTCTGAGTATTATTTTTGCTGTTATTATTATTATCTTATTAACTACAAAAGGACGGAAAAGTAATTTAACATTACAGATAGGTCACAACAAAACTTGCCAGGTCAAACCGTAAATTATTTGTAAAGAGCTTGCATGAAGAATGTTTAATATGGCTGTATATGACATGAAAGGGGTTCATGAAGGGAGAAAGTAAATACATCCATTCTATTGTAACCACATAAAATGCCATTGCAAGCCTATCTCTGCATTTTAATGTGAGTCCCAAGCCCAGGTTTGACATGCAACACTGAATCACAGAAGATTACTAAAGGTGATGTTTGGAGTGTAGGAACTCTATAAGACATGCAACACTGAATCACAGAAGATTACTAAAGGTGATGTTTGGAGTGTAGGAACAGCTGAAATGATTGAGTGAGTTAAGGGTGCTGCCAGATACTGCCATCAGTAAAAGACATGGCTCTACTCATCTGTGGCACTTATCGACAGAAATGATTGGCTCTCAAAGGAGTATACTTGTTCAAGAAAGTGTACATCATCTTTCAGGTATAGCAAATGATGATATAGAGCATCTCCTCTAAAAATGGTAATTCAAATTCTATGGGCCATGCAACGTTTGAGTGTGTGTATAATGTGTGTGTATACATGTCTAATGTAGGTCTTCAGATTGTTAGCTATATTTGTGGGAAAGAATGGTGAAACCAGCCTTTCATTATATAGTCTAAAAAAAGAAGGGAATTTCTTTCTCCAAAACAAAATGATGAAGCAGCCTTCTAGAAAGTTAACAATTGCATTGGTGAAAATTAGGAGAGTGTATCTATTTTTTTCCAAAGAAAAATATTTAGTTTCTTTTTCATTTATGTATGCCTTCAGTTAAGTTATGGTTTCATTCAGATACCATATAATAATTTTATAATATTTAATAAAATAAGGGAAATAACTCAGGGTTGGGGATTTTTGCTGTCTAGCTTTATCTTTGTAGCGCTAGAAAACAACAGCATGGATTTTAAGGTGCTTTTAACAAACTCATGAGGTCAGAGGAAGTTGAAGGTTTCAGGATATCTGAAATCTAAACACCTTTAATTTTGTCAGTTTAAGCACAGCATATGATTTATTTTAAAATACATTAGAAATGTTAATTCTACAGCATTTCATAAGCTTACTTTCTAAGAACTGTAATCCTTCTTAAGTTTCTTCTACGCATAAGGGTGTTCAGTCTTCTAGGAATAAGGTTTTCAATTTTGAGAATTTTGAAATTTTTTTGTTATGTTGAGGTGTTAATTTTGTTAAGACAGGGATGGAAAGCTACATTTTTCATCTTTCATTTTACTGATTCTATTCTTTGGCCCAAAGTCAAACTTGCAAACTTATGTCTTTGTTGCTATTTCTACAGTAGAGCCTGATTTGATTTGTGAAACTGAATTTCGGTGGCTCTGCTGAGCAAAAGTTGGTCTTATTTTGAGAACCCATCAGTAGCCACAGATTTTTCATGATACTTCACAGACAGCAGATTCCTCTTTCTTTGACACTACAAAGAATTGTACTTAAACACTGGTGTTGCAGTTTATCTACCAAATTGAAGAATAGTTTTAAGCATATGTGTAAACAGTCTTGTCCCTGCAGTAACTTTCATCACTGTCTAACACTCACACAAATTGGTCTTCGGGGAATTCTGAGCACCAGCACTTAAAATTTTCAGTGTTTGAACTCTTTTGCTGTCTAGGGTAGGAAAGAAAACCATGCATAGAAAAGAAAAAAAATAGAGACATGATTTTTTTTTTCTTTCCTCTTGAAATCACACAGAAAACAGATAACAAGTACCTATTACACACCTGTTTTGAAAGGAAATGGATAAACCTTTCCTCTGTAACAATTTTTTCAAGGGCTTTGCTCATTTGTTTCACCCACCTCATTTCTATTAATCCTTTTTGTGTTGAATGCAATATACTAGATTGAGGATAATCTCATTACATCCATAGGTTTTGACAGTTCATTCATAAGGTACATTTTTTGCTGTGGGAACTCAGACAAAATGCTCCTTTTTTTTTTGTTTTGATATAACCTGATTCCTTCAGAAACTTACTTAGAAGAAGAATAAGTGTATAAATGGATACGTAGTACTTTTTTTTTTTTCTTGAGAAAAAAGAACAAAACTGTTTCTTCATAGGGCTTCTTTAATGCTCGAGAGTAATACAGTTCTGTTACCTCTTCAGGTAACTTTCAAGCTATTTGTGCAAGTTAGTAACTAACTGTTGCAGACAGCAATTTGGAAGTGAAAAATGTTTTTGTGATAAGGGAACTGGGTTAATTCTATTTAGTGAGAATAAGTTCAAGAACTGCAGCAAAAAATCTTTGCAGGTCTTCAAGTTCTGAAACAGTCTGAGAAGTTGCTTGTACCAGTAAAGGAACAGGTGATGAAGGGCTACAATATATCGATAGAGGCTGCAAAAACTGACAGTAATGAATTAAGAAATCTATCTAAATACCTTAAAAATGTTGCCATTAAGCGATAGGTCAGAGTTGAATCTACATCCAAAAACATTAAAACAAAGCAGACTCTTTAGTCAATTGGCAAAGATGTATCCCTTACACACAAAATTTCAAGGTTCATTTATTTTATTCCCTGCCCTGCCACCTTTCACATGGGCTGTGGGTTTTTTTCCTGCTATGATCTGTTTTTAGCAAAAATAAATCACTTTATTTAACCTTTTAAGGCTTTAAAGCCAGTTCTCTCAATACCTTCTTACCCTCTCAATTAATAAGATGGAAATTAAAACTCAGGTTGCATCCTACCTTCCACAGTCTTCTGTAGGCCTAGTTACAGCTTAGACTTCTTTAGCTTTTTTTTCAGTTGATAGAGTTTAAATTTGAGAAAAATTGAAATAATAAATTTTAAAACATGATGTGGAATATATTTTCTAATTTCTCTTTTAAGTTTTGCTCAGAACAAAATCTTTCTGCAATCAACCCTGCTTTACAAGATCTAAGATCTTGCAATTAAACATTTCAAATAGCTACTAATCACACTCATTTCTAATCTTCAGTCTTCTTTCTAGGTTTCTTTTTTAATTCCCTCAACTTCCTTTGACTATTCCCACCCAGCCCAACTATCTATAAACAAGCTGATAAAGGGAAATTCCTGTTTATGTCAAGGAGATGATGTAGTACCTTATTATTGATGGAATTTATGAGATTATGTGGCTTACAAACAGAACCACACGCAACACACTCACTGTAGGAGCCTGTGTTTTCTTTTATGCACAATACTTGCATGATTAATACCTGCCAAGATAGTACTCCTGGTCCAGAAGGATAAAGGGTCCTTCTTTATTTTGCCTAAAGTTTTGCATATTTTTGAAGGATTTTATTCCTGGCTTTTTTTTAGCTCCTCATACAGCCCATTTGTCTTCCTCTTCTGATATCTCTCTTTTTCTCCTGTTATCCCTATCCCTACGTGCTATTTTTTACTCAAAATTGACTCCTTTCCTTATTCCCTTAAAAAAATGCACAATTTTTTGTGTTACTGCATGGTTTCAGATATCCTAATTTCTCTTCTTCCGTGAAATTTTCTTGTGCCGTTGTCCTGGTTTCAACTGAGACAGAGTCCATTTTCTTCTTAGTAGCTGGTACAGGGCTGTGTTTTGGATTTAGTATGAGAATAATGTTTACAATACACTGCTGGTTTAGTTGTTGCTAAATAGAGCTTACTGTGAATCTAGGGCTTTCAGTGTCTCATGTTCTGCCAGTGAGGAGGTGCACAGAAAACTGTGAGGGAGCATGGCCACAACAAATAACCTGAACTGACCAAAGGGATATTCCATTAACATAGAATGCCATTACCAATATACAATTACTCAGAAGTGGGCCAATCACTGCTTGGGGACAGACTGTGAATTGTTCAGAGTGGTGATCAATTCTAACATACATCACTTGTTTCTCTTAGAGTTTAACTCCTTTTCTTCCTTTTCGCTTTATTACAATTATTAAAATTATTGTCATTAATAGTTGTAGTAATAGTATTATTACTATTACTACTATTACTATCATTAACAATTTTATTACTGCTATTAACAATATAATAGGGAATATTTTTATTATTATTTTAACTTTGTTTCAATAACTACACTGTTCCTATCTCAACTGACAAGTTTCATTTTCTTTTCTTTCCTGATTCTCCTCCCTATCCCACTGGGGCAGACAGGAGGGGAAGTGAATGAGCATCTGCATGGCTTTTAGTTGCCAGCGGGGCAACTAAACCAAGTTCAATTTAACTGATAATCACATCCTCTTCTGTAGAAGAACTTTCTTTATTACATAATCAAAGCTTTCTCATGAACCCTTTAGAAAGTTGCTGAGCTAGCAGAGAGCTTCTGCTGGGTGTTCAAAGGCCAAAAATATTTTACCCTCCGTTGTGCTAAGTATGTGAAAGTAATCATTGATAACCTAAGTTCACCCTAGTTAATGCTGAAATAAAAAGAAACTGGTCAACAGAGACCTTTTAAAAATAATCTGCAAATGAAAACACTAATGTATTTGCTACTAGCAACAGGCCTCAGAGAGATTTTTTTCTAACACCAGAAGTTAATGAGTATCTTGTTCTAAGAAAGTGCTGTGGAGTGATGCCTTTAAATTAGCTTTATAATCAGTCAGAACACATTTGAAGAGGATTTAATTTGCAAGGTTTAACCATCAATCTTGCCTTAAATCTGTAATCTCTGGTGGGTTGGTCATTTCTCCAAAAAAGATTTTCAGCACCAGCTGTTCAACCTTAGCCAAAGCTCTATAAATTGATTGATCTGTCCCAGTTCACACCCTCAGGACATAGTTGGTGTATTGGCCCCTATAATCCTGAATGACAGTGTGGATTAAAGCATTCTCAGCATCTGAATTAATTTGTACTTGTGAGTGGAATGCATTCTGAAAGTATATTTTAAAATTTGAAATCAATTTTTTTTTATTAGCCTTGTGTACTACAAGAATAGCATTCTACAAACAAACATGTAATTAACATATCCATATGCAAAGAAGTTTATATGCCTAACAGCACAGACTGGATACAAACACACTAGACAGCCCTAAATTCGGCTGAACCCAGTGAAAGGAGTCCTAGGAGGCAGGGCAACGGAAGAAATATCTGAGGAATGATAGCTATTCTTAATCACCAAGTGTTCATCATGATGAAATTGGAAAAATGCCCTTCTCTGTTTATTCTCTTGGATTTTTAATAATTGA
This sequence comes from Oreocharis arfaki, assembly GCA_013398015.1. NCBI lineage: Eukaryota > Metazoa > Chordata > Aves > Passeriformes > Paramythiidae > Oreocharis > Oreocharis arfaki. The sequence goes on along the minus strand of VZRR01002468.1, from coordinate 376,212 downwards.
TTACATTAAGATACTTAGTAAATACTAGAATAATTTCTTAATCAACATTGAAATAAATCTACATATGTTTATTTCTTATCACAGATATGACATTAATATATTTACTGGCTCTTGTACTCCCTGTGCATAAGAACACAATGAAAGGATAAATTTTTACCTTAAAACCCCGAATTTATCAGTAAGTGATAAGAGAGTGAAGATTTAAAATAATGATCATGTCTTCAACTTACTATCAATAAAGATACAGAAAGATTAAGATAATGTGCAGTAGATTGGCTAATCACTTAACAAGTCAGCATGTTCTACTGACACTGTCTGAAGGTTAAATACATTTCACAGAGATCTATTTTTCTGAGTCAATGTGTGTATACCCTATTTGTGGCTGGTTCCCAAAAAAAGCAGATCATGGGTACATTTTAGAACATGATTTCAAACACTTGCATTCAAATCCTGTGCTCCTCCTTCAAAAAGGTTTTCTTAAGGTCACTGGAAGTTCTTAACTTAATAAATGAGAAATAAAATGGCTCCTAATGAAAAGAAGGATGAAAATTAGTATGAGATTAAAGGATATTACCAAAAGCAGACATTTATTTTAGTCTTGTTCCTAAACAGGATAGGGCTTTGTTTAGTTCTGTTTCATTTTGTTTCGCATGCTATCTCTTCTAAGTTGCATCTTCACGAAAGGAAAATACTACGCTTTTCAGTAGAAAGCTTTCAGATTTAAAAATTTTGTAATTTCTTGGTTAACAAAGAAACACATTTTGCTCAGAAGTTTTTGGAAGAGCCAAGACTCTTTGCTTTCAATTAATTTATTCTGGGAAAATGTGGCAGTAAGAAGATGATTTATGACTTCGTTTCACACAACTGGGCATCTCAGCATGCACTGGAAATACAGCAAACGAAAGAATAAAAATATTTACAATAAAGACCTCTGCAGATCCATTATTGGTAATATCAATTCACCATTACAAAAATTCAATCCTCAAAGTCCAAAAAAACACACTGAGCAACTTGGAAATCCTGAACTACATGAAAGAATAATGCATTTTCTTGCTATTTAACACTTTTCTTTCCAATAAACTATGTATTTAGTTAGGAATCCTACATTCTTGGTAGTACAAAAATTTTATTGAGCTAAGGATCTTTTTTTTACATTTGTCAAGCTTTTATTTAAAGCCATCAAACTCAGTAAAATGATCAGAATAATTTCCCATTGTTATAATCTGTGTATTAACTGTCACCTACACTAGAGAATTTTACCAGTGAGTTGTGTTAAAGACCACCATAATTTTTGAGAATGCTTTTTTAATAGGCTAGGAAAATGATTACCCAGCTGTTGTTCCAGCTCAACTTTCTTAAAGAGAATTTCCAGTTTCAGAAAATGTTCTTTTTGTAATATAATATGTTACGTGTTCTTTTTTTCTTTTAATGAATGTTTACATTGAAAAACAGCAACAGTATTTTCAATCTGTCTGAAAAAAAAATTTACGTTACACATACCTTGTTGTTTCCAAAAAAAAGCATAAACTCCCAAAACTTTTTGAAGAACTAACCATTCAGCATAGCAGAAATATAGGAAGAACTTCTTAGGGAAAACATAGAATTTTTAATTATTAGAATACATAATGTAAAGTTGCCTTTTACTTCATTACTCTGCTAATTTTGCATAACGTATGATAACGATTTTTTTAAAAGCTATAGTTCTTCTATATCTACCTCATGTTAAAATTGTTACATTTCTACATGTAGATATGGCCTTCCTCAACTGGTTGATTTAAACTTCCTAAGCTCTGCCTGATTTTCTTGAACATCAAAAACTTCTGGAATTTTGAGATTTAAGGACTCAAAATCAGGCTTCTAAAGTTTGCTTTTAGGTAATTATTTGTAGCTAATTTTATATTCATGGAGTTTAATTGACATTGTATATGACTAGTTTGACCAGCTGAGCATTTTTTTCATATTAAATCAAAGGCATACATATTAAATTTTTTACATATTCAGGCACACATACATACATATACAGACACAGGCACTAGAAATAAAAAATAAGGAATCAACTATTAAAGAAAAAATCCTATGGCCTTTTTAACATTTGTCCAAATATGTACTAAACAAAGAAATTTAGATAGCAATTATATTCAGCAGATTCCTTTTTATCAGCCAGGAAACACATATATTTTTTACTGAGATTGCTGAGATGATAGAAAAAATGGGGTAAACACTAAAAACACTTCATTTCACACAGGTACATTCCATTGCTACTGGCATGAATAGCCAATTACCTTGACATTAAAATCTTCCCTCTTTTTAGGGAATTTAAATATTGAAAAGTGACGGTCTAGCCAAAAGGCTTTGAAAGACAAACTGGAGAGCAGCTGCTTAGAGGTCCTCTCAGATTTCTGCTGTCCTGTAAAGTATCTGTGCCATCCCCATATATATTGTAATTGCATAGCAGAGATCTCTGAGGGAAAACATTTTCATTTCCCTTTTCTTTTTACACTAAAGCTTCTCATTTCCCATTCCTTATAGGAATAAATCCTTGAAACAGCAGATACTGCTTTAATCCATTATGCTCATTTTCATGCAGAGGGGGAAAAGTAGTATCAAGAGGGGAAAGGAACAACTTTAATTAAGGCAGATGTTTTTCAAAGTTGACTAAACAGAAAATTGTCTTAAAGAATTTTAACTGTTAAAAAGTAGATTTACAGCCTCACATTCTTAGGTTGTGGGAAGAGAGAAGATGGAGTTGAGCTGCGGGCTCTGGGACGTGCCTGCAGAACGACATGGCAGCACAAAAAAGCACATGGCGGCACAGAGGAGCACATGGAGGCACAAAGGAGCACATGGCGGCACAAAGGAGCACATGGCAGCACAAAGGAGCACATGGAGGCACAAAGGAGCACATGGCAGCACAGAGGAGCACATGGCAGCACAGAGGAGCACATGGCGGCACAAAGGAGCACATGGAGGCACAAAGGAGCATATGGCGGCACAAAGGAGCACATGGAGGCACAAAGGAGCACATGGAGGCACAAAGGAGCACATGGCAGCACAGAGGAGCACATGGCAGCACAGAGGAGCACATAGAGGCACAAAGGAGCACATGGCAGCACATAGGAGCACATGGCAGCACAGAGGAGCACATGGAGGCACAGAGGAGCACAT